>SJYQ01004059.1:91790-107894 GCA_006410935.1 Redunca redunca
TACTAAAGAAATATGATTATTGGCATTATAAATAGTCCTCATTGTTTTAGAAATATACATTTAAATATTTATAAATGAATGTAAATGGTATCTGGGGTTTTCTTTAAAATGATCTGAGCCAGATGTTGCTAATTATAGGGATAACAAGATTGAACATGAGTTGATATTAGCAAAATGGGATGATGTGTACATGGACTCATTTTATTATTCTGTCCTCTATTTCTTCAAAAATAGTTCCAAGTATCTCTAATAATATTTTTTAATTATTAAATTTAAATGTCTTCTCTTTGAAAAGCCAACCTAAAAAACAAAAATTTACAAGAAAGAGCTGGGCATTCCCCAAATTGGGAGCAAAATGTATAAAAGGCTGAAGATCTGAAACAACATGATGTGGAAGGGCCCTAGCTCACAGCCAGCTGTATGGGGAAGACATGGAAGGAACAAAAATGAATTTGGTAAGGTGACATGACTCACAAAGAGTCATGCAAAAGCATTCGGATTTTAGTCTGTAGAAAAATACTATTCAATAGAAATACAATGCAAGCCACATGAATAAAGTTTAATAGTAGCTATATTAAGTAGTGAAATGAATTTTTAAATTTTTGGATTTATTCAATTAAACAATGATCAAAATATGTGATCAATTTAAACATTGTTAATGAGATGTATTTTTGTCCTAAATTTACATGATGTACATTTTACACTTAAAGCACATCTCAGTTCATAATATTTCAAATGTTCCATAGCCACAAGAAGCCAGTGACTGTCATATTCAGCAGCATATCTGTCAATCTTTTATATGAAAATTTCAGAAATCTGCTTTTCATTCTTTCAGTAACCAAATCTACTCCCTGTGACTTTCACTTTCATGATTTCCAGTGCAGACCCTTAGCCCTAACCTATTTACTCAAGTCCAAGATTATGCATCTAAACAGTCTACTGTATGTTGGTATCTAAAATTTACCTCAAAACTGTCTCAGACTAAGTTTATCATCTGCCTCCTTCACTTCTACATCTTGCTATAATTACTAGTATCTTGCTCTCTCCCTCTATTCAACCCCTTCTTCTCATTTGATCAGCTAAAAGATTCTAATTCAAAAACCTCTCAAAAATGATCTAACTTCTACAGTCCACATATTCCCCCCAAAATTATTAACACCACTCCAAATGAGTCTTTTTTTTTTTTCCTATTTTCCATCATTTGGTCATCCTTCAAATATATCCTCTATTATTCCAGAAGAGCACTGTCATGAATTAATATAATGGTGATAATGATTATGATAATAATAATAATGGAGCAAGAGGGGAAGAGGTAGGGAGGGAAAGTCGCCATTGTAGTAACAGTAGCAGTGGTAGTGATAAAAACTAAACTTTTCTCTTTAAACATCTCCCTGTGATCTACAGGATAAAATTAAAAGGCAAATATTGTGTCATAAAGCTTTCAGTGCCCTTGAATAATATTACTCCTTTAGATAAATTGATTTTTACCTTATTTGTTTATAAAGAAGAAAGGAAAGCAAAACCAAACAAATAATTTTTACCTATAATACTAACTAAAGTATAATTCTAGACAAGATACAGTGAAAAGTTGATATAAATATTGTTACACTTATTATTGTTGTTACACTTACTGAAGTATAAGTGTAAATTCATCAGCTCCTTAAAATTAAAGTATCTATCTCATAACAGAGGGCTTTAAAAAGCATTAACTCCCTTTATCCCCCATAATTAATCCCAGGATATTGGTTGATTAGAATCACACAACTTAGTACATCAGCAAGTAAAGAACATACATCTGTCCCAGTGACAGGAGTGGCTCCTGATGGTGAGTGCACTCATTAGGTAAACAGACTCAAATGGGCAGCCCTGGGTGAATTACTGGCACGGGGAAAGGCAGGGCAGGATTTATGCCTAGCATGCACAGCTGGAAGTCGAGTGGGTGCAAGGACTAATATATAACAGAAAACCGACTGCCTTATTCTGTTTCATTGAGACTGCCAACTGAAATACATTATTTGACACTGCTCTGCAGAGCCAAATCATTCATCAAGCTGTTTAAAGCTCAGCACACCACCTGTCCATGGACCAGATTCATTTAAAAAAGTAAAAGTTTCCTCAGCCCCATGACAAAAGTAAAGATACTTCCTTTAGAGAGAACAAAAGTTATGCCATCCGTTGCCAGCAAAATATCCCACAATACCTGAAATAATAGATGAAAAAAAGGAGACAGAAAATAAAGCATGCCATTCAACTTTTCTAAATGGTGGTAAAAGGCACAACAAAAAGCGGTCCTCTAATACATCACAAAGTGGGAAAATGTGTTTTCCAGCAGTTTCAAATTTCAGAAATTCTATTAAACCCATAAATTCAGTGTAACATTTTATACCTTCATTATTAATTTCCAGATCCTTGTTTTATATGATTATTAGACACCATGAAGGCAGGTAAAATAGAACTCATCTTCAAAATAGAACTCATCTTCAAAATAGTTTATATATCTAAAGCCTTTTTGTAGCAGTATTATCTTTAAACATTTTTATTCCTTTGAACTTTCTTACCCATTATGGAATTCTGGGAACTGAGTTATTTTTAATTCTAGTGACAGACTCCTCCTTCTAGCTGAACTCAAAAAAATATGAACAGTTTTGAAAAAGTCTGTCAAATAAGATTTTTTTATTTTGAGCTAATTTGCTTCACTCAAGCATACTTTTTTTTTTCCCTAGGAGTACATCAACAAATATCTTTTACAGAAATCATTGCAAGCTCATAAGTTCTTGATAATTGACAACTGGTTGGGTGAAAGGGAATCCTTAGATAAAATTTGGGGAGAGGCCTGAACCACATGCAGTCACTGAGGAAAGAGGCTTAGCTTTTTAAATTTTTATTGAAATATAATTGACAGTGTTGTGTTAGTTTCAGGTTTACAACAAAGAGATTCAGATATAGGTATACTTCCTTTTTAGATTCTTTTCCATTACAGGTGATTAAAGATATTGATAATAGTTCCCTGTGCTACATGCTTTAATAGTAAAAAGTGATCCTAGAGGAGGATTAAAGACATTCATATTATATTGATACATCTAAAAGTTAACATACCTTTCACTATGGCAAGGACTTAACTAAATCTGAATGTAGTAACCTGCATAAATATCAAAAGCATAATGTTGAATAAAAAAAATCAAGATAAATACCAATATAAAAAAGCGTGATTTATATAAATGTTTAAAGACACACAAAGCAACCTGGTATATGCTTGTGAAGTGAAAGTCACTCAGTAGTGTCTGATTCCTTGCGACATCATGGACTGTAGCCCACCAGTTTCCTCCAACCATGGAATTCTCCAGACAAGTATGCTGGAGTGGGCTGCCATTCCCTTCTCCACATGCAATTTTAAGTCTATCAAAAAAAAAAAAACAGAAAATTAGACATTTTCAAGAGTTACAGAGGGAGTTATTACTAAGTTAAGCCAAAGCCTTGCCTCCTTCTTATTGTATCTTTCATGTATTTTTTAAATCTAAAGACAGGGAATATTTCATGCAAAGATAGGAAAAATAAAGATCAGAAATGGGATGGATCTAACAGTAGAAGATACTGAGAAGAGGTGGCAAGAATATACTAAACTATATAAAAAAAGGTCTCAGTGACCCAGATAACCATGATGGTATGATCACTCACCTAGAGCCAGACATCCTGGAGTGTGAAGTCAAGTCGGCCTCTGGAAGCATCACTATAAACAAAGATAGAGGAGGTGATGGAATTCCAGCTGAATTATTTCAAATCCTAAAAGATAATACTGTTAAAGTGCTGCACTCATTATACCAACAAATTTTGAAAACTCAGCAGTGGCCACAAGACTGTAAACAGTTTTCATTCCAATCCCAGAGAAGGGCAAGGCCAAAGAATGTTCATACTACCACACAGTTACACTCATTTCACATGCTAGCAAAGCAATGCTCAAAATTTCCAAGCTAGGCTTCAACAGTACGTGAACACTTTCAGATGTTCAAATTCTATTTAGAAAAGGCAGAAGAACCAGAGATCAAATGCCAACCTCCGTTGAATCATAAAAAAAAAGCAAGAGAATTCCAGGGAAACATCTACTTCTGCTTTATTGACTACACTAAAGCCTTTGACTGTGTGGATAACAACAAAGTGTGGAAAATTCTTCAAGAGATGTGAATACCAGACCACCTTAACTGCCTCCTAAGAAACCTGTATGCAGGTCAAGAAGCAACAGTTAGAACCAGACTTGGAACACTGGACTGGTTCCAAATTGGGAAGGAGTACATCAAGGCTATATATTGTCACCTTGCTTATTAAACTTATTTGTAGAGTACATCATGCAAAATGCTGGGCCAGATGACTCACAAGCTGGAATCAACTTTGCTAGGAGAAATGAATAACCTCAAATGTGCAGATGACACCACCCTTATGGCAGAAAGTGAAGAGGAACTAAAGAGCCTCTTGATGAAAGTGAAAGAGGAGAGTAAAAAAAGCTGGCTTAAAACTCAACATTCAAAAGACTAAGATCATGGCATCCGGTCCCATCACTTCATGGCAAATGGGTGAGAAAACAACAGAAATAGTGACAGACTTTATTTTCTTCAATTCCAAAATCACTGCGGATGGTGACTGCAGCCATGAAATTAAAAGACACTGTCTCCTGGGAAGAAAATCTATGACAAACCTAGACAGCATATTAAAAAGCAGAGACATTACTTTACCAACAAAGGTCTGTCTAGTCAAAGCTATGGTGTTTCCAGTAGTCATGTATGGCTGTGAGAGTTGGACCATAATGCAGGCTGAGTCCTAAAGAATTGATGCTTTTGAACTGTGGTGTTGGAGAAGAAGCTTGAGTGTTCCTTGGACTGCAAGGAGATCAAACCAGTCAGTCCTAAAGGAAATCAATCCTGAATATTCATTGGAAGAACTGATGCTGAAGCTGAAGCTCCAGGACTTTGGCCACCTGATATGAAGAGCCAATTGATTGGAAAAGACCCTGATGCTGAGAAGGATTGAAGGGAGGAGAAGAAGTGGGCAACAAAGGATGAGATGGTTGGATGGCATTACCAACTTAATGGATTGAACAAGTTCCAGGAGTTGGCGAAGGACAGGGAAGCCTGGCATGCTGCAGTCCATGGGCCCCCAAAGAGTCGGACATGACTGAGCAACTGAACAACGAAGACAGGAAATCAAGTAAAAATTATGACTGTGTAGTTATTTGTGACATAGTCAAACAGGAAGAAGTCAATGAAGTAAGTTCCTTCTCATCAGGTGTGGCAGAACATGTTGAAAAAAATCCATAGCATGTCAATTCTTGGAAGCAACAGAAAAAAGGAATAGTGAAAAATTGAAATATGAGATGTAAAGAAAATATATTTCAAAGCAAATACTAAGACAGACTTTTATCTCTTCCAGGTAGTACGGGCTCGGTAAAACTTTGATTCAGGAAGAGTCATAATTAGGGAAAAGAACACAGTACATTAAAGAATGAACCATATCATTTGAGAGAGACTATAAGAAGTCTAGTAAATCTTTGGAAGAACTAAAAGGTGACATATATACAATTCCCAAACCCAGTTCATATAGAAACCGTATTTCTATAAAATGCAAAAGATCTTAGAGTTTCTTGGCATAGTGCTAATTCAGCTAATTTTCATCCTTAGCCAACATCCTCTAAACATTAGCTCTCATCTTTGTACTTATTTGAATTTTTACCAAAAAAAAAAATTATTAGAAATATAAATCTTAGGTTCTTCCTTCTCTGTTCTCACAGCGGCGACTTGAGTTAGGGTGGCGTTCAGTTCCCTCACCGTGCTTTCCCCTTACCTCCCCCACCTTCCACTGCAGGATGTGCGTGTGCACGTGAGGTTGGTGCGGGGGGTGGGGGGTGGGGTGCTGGTTGCTCGTGCAGGCGACCTTTGGGTGCTCCTGTGCACGTGTGCAAGCAAAATATCTAAAGCCACAGGGAAAATGGTGGAAAATGCACCGCCACCATTGCCAGAAAAAGCGATTTATGGCTTTGTTCTTTTCTTAAGCTCCCAATTTGGCTTTATACTGTTGTGTGGGCTTTTATTCCTGAATCTTGGCTAAACTCCTTAGGCTTAACTTATTGGCCTCAAAAGTACTGGGCCATTGCTCTGCCTGTGTACCTCCTCAAACAGTAGTCATTGGTTACATCCTCTTATTTAGAATAAACATGATGAGTACCTCTCCACTCGACTCCATTCATACTATCACAGATAACTATGCCAAAAATCAACAGCAGAAGAAAGACCAAGTGGAGGCCATCCCAGCACTAAGAGATATTCCTATTAGTGAAGTAAACCAAATGTTCTTTCTTGCAGCCAAATAACTTTCCACCAAAAACTTAATTGTATGTGGACCAATACTGAACATTTATTATAAATTTTGACATAAAGATTTTGACCATACTAATTTTGATTATCTTTCTGATTAATATCCAGTATTGAAATGTAAAAAAAAAGTAGGTTGAACTCCTTTTATATTAAGTTCTATTAATATTATAAATGTTATCAAATGGTAGTTACTAATGGACAGAATAAATAGAATACTGCATTACCATATGGCAGAAAAAAAGAAATATAAATCTTAAAAGTATTTATTGAAGACAGCATTAATTACAAGATAACCAAAATAACTGACAGTGATTTGTTTGGAAATACATTTGGAAGTTGCACATTCTTTTCCAGTAATGAGAAATGCACATGCAACTTGATTTTTAGCTATTTGAAAGTCCTATCACAGTCTCTCCTAACCAGAGAGCAGGACCTCTGCTGCTCTGATAAAATTATTCCTCAGATATCTTCTACAACAGTGCTGTTTATGCAAGAAAACAGTATTACAGCTAGTTTTGTGATGGTCTTCCTGAGTAGGCATCATACCAGAATGGATCCTGATGAATGGATGTTTTCAGCAAAATATAACCATTCTTTATTCTCTAATGATTGGGAAAACAGTAGTTTCCACTCTGGTGGTCAGAGAGAGAATGATTTCAAGTCTTTTTAAATGTGTTGAAATATTGGATCTGCAAGCTGAGTCAATACAAAACCACTTCAGCATGGTGGTATAGTCATCAACACATTAAGTAATGATTACTTCTCATACTTTCTCTCTGTGAATTGTTATTTGCTTCTTCAGAAACTACTTTTGAACACTTAATAAAGAGCAGTGAATATTATCACCAACAATGCACAAAAGTTCTTTTTCTTCTACAAGAAAAACTTGAGGTGAGAATTATGATTGAACAGCATGTCTACAATTTTGTGAGAACCAGAATAAATTCATGGTAACAGTTTTCAGTATTACAGCTCTTCTTTTCTGTTATTCCTCGGTAATCATAATCAATTTCTAGTTTAACCATAATGTTTAGAAGAAAAATAATTCTTTAGATGCCATGCAACATAATGTAGACACAGGTTCAACAAATACATGTAGGATTAAAAACATAAATGTTAGTGCCTGTAGGTGTGATGAAATGAAATAATGCTTTTCTTAGTAGTCTCAAAAGTAGCTCAGATGATTCAAACTGATACAACTTCACTGATTTGTTAAACTCCATATAAAATTATCCTAACTATACTAGCATGCCAATGTTAATAAAATGGCCTAGATAAAAGGTAAAAATAACTTTTACAGATGTAAGTTTTATCATCATCACTATTACTTACTTGGTTGCCAATCTTATGCACTTTTCTATGTAGTGAAACAACAAATAAGCTTTTAAAAAATGAATTAAAAGAATGTGGCTGAAGGTGACGTCTCTGTTCTTACTTCACTCAACCATAGCAATTATCCAATTCACATGGCAGTTTCATGTCCAAGAGTTTCTATGCAAGGCACTTTATAAGTTCATTAACAAATTATAGCTAACAAGTGTTCAGAGATAAGTCATAAAATAAATGGGCTCATTGTGATCAGATCTTACCTTTTAGAAAGGTTCTTACTTATTTTGAGAATTTCAACTGAAGTAGTTAATAATGTTATATATGATAGTCCTCAAAACAACTCACTTTTTAATCTCCACTTTCATAACTAAAATATCAAGATGAAGATTTTTTCTTCATCTTAAGCCTCAGCATTATCAGCATCCTTCCTTACCCTAATATAGTATTGCTTTTGTTTGTCAGGCAAAAATGAACATTCATTAATGGACATTTTTTTTGATAATTAAGCATTAAGATAATACTTTATTAAATTTTTAAGGTATGATTGTTTGACATTGCCCAAGAAAACCTTTCCTCACTAAAAAATCTGCTTATTTCCCCCAAAAAGCTTTAAATATATGTAATAAAAAAATATGTAATTTATTATGTTTTTTGTTAGTTTATGAGGAAACCCAGATGTTCATGTTCATGAATAAGTATTATGCTATGTGCTATAAAACAGATTAAGAGAAATAAAATATTCTAAATTACTTAAATGAACTTTTAATTTAGCAAAGCAATAAAAATGATTCACCAATAACAGCAATACAATGTAAAATGGGACTATATAAAAGGAATTTTCTTGAGCTCAGGGGAAAAGTATTAAGAAGTGGTAAAATATAACTTAAAAAATTCCATATGGGTTTCATCAGGTGGCAGTATCAATCAAAAGGGAAATGAGAAAAAGAGACAAAGAAGTGAGAAAATAAAGACTATTTGGGGTGAGATGTTCAATAACACTGTTGAACTTAAGTGCAAGGTGTATGGAGGGAGACAGTGTGGGGTGAACCTGGAAAGATAATCCTAGTCTTTCAGAAGAAGGCCTCGGACACGATGGTGTACATGATAGGGATCCGTTAAGAGCAGGATGTGGTTTGTGTACTTCGGGATGTACGGAGTTTGGGGTGAACATGGGCTTGAGAGGGATGTTTTGTGGTAGAGGAAAAGCCACTCTGGAACAATGAATAGATGAAGGTCACAATAAATATCTGGGAATCACCCAGACAAGCACCGCAGGCATTATTGTTTTAGATAATATTTTCAAAGAACTTCAGAAATGTACATATTCATTAAAGATAGAAATATAAATAAACTCAGGAATTAAGCTATCAATTTGTTTGGAGGAGACACTGATTCAACTAAGGAAGTGAACAGACTAGAATTCAGCGTTTTCCCAGAGCTGCATTTGGACCATATGCTAACTCTTTAGGCACTTATCTGCTGTAAAATCTACTTTCTCAAATTAATTTACATAAAAATGTTTTATTGAATTTGTTTTGAGGGGAAAATGTGTATTTTAAGATTTATATCAAACATCTGGCTTAAACTTTCAGAAATTCTCTTAATTATAGTATATTAGAAGGTACTTTACCCTGAAATGAATGGACATTTTATGTCTTTGGAGATTTCCTAAATTTTACCCAAAATAGTTTTTGCTAAATACTCTTTACTGCTCAATTACTCTTGATTCCACAGATTACTCTTTGCATGTCTTCTAATTTGTGTTCATTCTATGGGATGAGAATGTTGTTCTTGCCTTTTAGTGTGGCATTGATGTTAGGAACACTGATACATTTTTTAAAGCGGGTTTGTTTGTTTGTTTTTCCTACAAAATTGATAAAGTTTCATATTCTTGCCATAGTTAAACTATTGTCCAGTATTTATCTTTCTTGTTAATACTCTAATCTCTGTGTTACCTACAGAGAGAGTTTAGCATCTGGGGTATTTATCATTGCTTGGCAAGAAGGTTTGAAGTAATCTTGTATTTTTCAAGTAAACATTGTTATTAAAGAATAACATACTTTCTTGGGCTTCTCTTGTGGCTCAGCTGGTAAAGAATCCACCTGCAATGTGAGAGACCTGGGTTCGATCCCTGGGTTGGGAAGATTCCCTGGAGAAGGGAAAAGCTACCCACTCCAGTATTCTGGCCTGGAGAATTCCATGGGCTGTATAGTCCATGGGGACACAGAGTCAGACACGACTGAGTGACTTTCACTTTCATACTTTCTTAATCCCAGTTCCCTATGAACAGAGCCAATAGGTGCCAATGCTGCATGGTGCAACCCAAGGCAGTAAAAGTAAGTGAAGAAAACAAGTGAGGCATAAAAGAAGGAAAAGGCACACATGCACTCTCCAGTTGACAACAGCTCAAGACACAGTGAGCTATTTGTCTCCTAGACAGTTTCCAGAGTAGCACAGAAGTCTTACTCTGTGGATCATAGCCTCTATATACTTATTTTTCTCTATTTGGTCTACTAGTTACAAGGAAAGATGTGTTTAAATATCCCATGATAATTATGTGTTTGTGCGCTTTTCATTTTTTCTATTTTTCCCTTTACTGTATCTTAAGCTATATTACTTAATGTCTGGGATATTATTTACTTTTTGGCTGAGATGGTCTTCTTTCTCTCCTGATTTTGACCCTGTAACTCCTTGATGCTCTGATATTTCTGAACTCCTTAAAGAAATTTTTTACGTTTTGTCCATTTTCTCTACTTGTTCTCAACAGGACCTTTGGTTGAAAACCACTTAGTCCACTATCTCTAGAAATGGAATTTGTAAAATATATTCACTCTTTATTCTACCAAAAGTTAAAAGAAAGCAACATTAAAGATCATTTAACTTTGATGCTTTCAAGGGTGGAGGGAGTACAAAATAATAAACTGAATAGGACTTTTAGGCTTTTTAGACCTATAAAGCAAACTAAGGATTCTAAAATATAGTAAAAGAAAAAGCTAATCAACAGAGTTCAATGAATGTCTTAAAAAATTTATATTTGACTGTTACACAACTAAAAATGTTTTAATAATTGTCAAAGCTTTCACTGTCTTAGATTTTGGTTCTTCGGTCTATTTCAAATTTTCTATCACTCTTAAGAAAGAAAATGAGTTCTGGAGAACCAGTATACCAGGCTAGAACTTCCTAGTGAATGCTTTCTGATTCATTATACTTTCTTGGAGGAAGAAAGAGTTAATCAGTTCTTTAATTTGTAAGCTTTTCATTTTATCAGATGCCTGATGAAATATACATATAATTTCCTTTAATATATGTATTAAATATTAAGGAGAAAAGAAACACATTGCCATATAAACTTGAGAAAACAATTCTCAGCAATTATAGGAGTTAATTTATGTGCCCACAAGTTTTACTAAGTACTTACATGAATGCCCAAGGTCAAGGAGGTGAAGTGTACATTTCTGGGCCATTAAACCCTATCCCTTCTAAATACATCACAATTAGAAAAACACCTGTGCTGCACCTTGGGCCACGCCTCTGTGAAATGGTGTGTTCCGATGATTCCTAGTTTTCCACGACTATAATCTAGCAACAGAAGCAGAGTCCTTGACACAGGTACTTCCTGATATCATCACAATTATGGGCCTTCCATTACAACATGAACGCTTTAAGTTACAAACAGATGACACAGCTATCAGCATGAAGAACTCGATTTGGAAATTTCATGATAGAATACAAATATACAGTAGAAACAAGATTTTCTGGGTTTAATATATCTTTTCAGTAATATTTTAATATAAAAAATAGCATTTTTATCTAGTATATGTGCACATTACTGGTTATACCTTTGTGAACACTGACAAATCTAAAAGAGTGAAGTGAAAAGTTAAAACATCATCGAATAAAACCAATACCCAGCTTTGTAAAACAACACTTTCTTCCATTAATTCTGCCATCAAGAAAAATATGTCAATAATTCCTTAAACTGGTATTTTCATACCGATAAAAGAAAGTGATTTAGAGTTAAAAACTAAAATTAAGAAATATGTAGAGTATGACAAAAATATATTAACCTTAACTATGATAGTCAATTAGAAAACACAATTGGCTCACTGTTTTTGACAAATACCGATCATGGCAACAGTGTGTGTTCCATCAAGACTACTAGCAAAGACTTACAAATGCAGACCTTTAGTAAAACTCCAAAGGAACAGTGAGCCTTGTAATTCAAACATATATGCATGCACGCATATGCACACACAGGCAAGCAACATTAAGACCATAGCTTTTTCTTAAGTCCGAGATCTATGAACTGATTGAATAGGAAACTAAAGTGAAAGTAAAGTCGCTCAGTCATGTCCGACTCTTTGTGACCCATGGACTGTAGCCCACCAAGCTCCTCCATCCATGGCATTCTCCAGGCAAGAGTACTGGAGTGGGTTGCCATCCTTAATGAATACAAAGGGAAAATATAAACATAATTTTTTCAGCAACACAGGAATGGAGTGGCAGAATCCATGATCACAGGCTTCAGGCATGTAGTTTGTTTTGCAAAAAAAAAAAAATTAACTTTGTAATGCAATTTTTAAACTGAGGGCTTGAGAATGTTAAGCTTGCAATGATCAAATATCACTGTTAGCTAACTTCCTCTGCCATGGTGGGGGAGTGTTGGGGGTTGTCAAAAAAGCAGCTAAAAACAGGGCAGAGGCAGTAACTGTAACTAAGGAATAAGGCACCTGATCAAACTTCCAAACAGTAATATTAAGAGCAAATAAATTATAACTAACATAATATTGTATGTCAACTGTATTTCACTTCATTTTTTTTTAATTTTATTTTTTTATTTTATTTTATTTTATTTTTGAAATTTTTATTTTAACTTTAGTTTACTTTACATTACTGTATTGCTTTTGCCAAACATTGACATGAATTCACCACGAGTGTACAAGCGTTCCCAAACATGAATCCCTTCCCACCTCCCACC
This sequence comes from Redunca redunca, assembly GCA_006410935.1. Taxonomy (NCBI): domain Eukaryota; kingdom Metazoa; phylum Chordata; class Mammalia; order Artiodactyla; family Bovidae; genus Redunca; species Redunca redunca. The sequence goes on from SJYQ01004059.1 coordinate 104,457, forward strand.
CCATACCATCTCTCTGGGTCCTCCACTTTAAAAGAGCAAATATGTTTTGCAAAGGAAGATTAGTATTCTACCTAACAATTTTTTCCCCACAGAGTAAAGCTGAGTAGACAAAAATAAACGATCAGAAAGGCTGACCTATACAATCCATGGAATTCTCCAGGCCAAAATACTGGAGTGGGTAGCCTTTCCCTTCTCCTGGGGATCCTCCCAATCCAGGCAGGGATCAAATCCAGGCAGGGATCAAATCCAGGCAGGGATCGAACCCAGGTCTCCCATATTACAGGTGTGTTCTTTACCAGTTTAGCCACCAGGGAAGCCCCTTTTCCACCTTACTACCTGCCTTTTCTGGATTGTCTCCTGTCTTACTGCACACCTCTTGAGTATTCAGTGTCCTTGATGAATGGACTGAATAAGAAATTTCAATGGTATATACACAGGGATATAATTTCCCTAGTTGACGCAAACCCATATTGTATCTCTTTACTGAAAAAAAATGCAACAGGCCATTTGTTTGCAACAAATTATTCATTTGCAACAAATTTTTCTTTTGCATTTTCCTACTAAGTCATCAGTATGGAAGAGCCAGTTTCTAAAAAGATATATACTGCCACTTCCAAAGAAATGTACATTTACACAGTAAAATACAGATATTGCCCTTGAACCAAAAATAATGAATCTACTATGATATAATTTCAGATACAGAACTATGTTGCTAAGGAGATCTTTTGTGGTTTTTGCTTAGTCCATCAATGCACAGGATTGAGATCAACACATAGTTTTCTGGAGCTTATAGATCTTCATTTCTTCCTCAATTTTTCTTGTTTTAAAAGTTACACATATTTGTGAGCTATCTTGCTGAATGAATCCCTGAAGAGTTGGTGATAAGACTCTCTTGCTTTCTGCAAGATGCTATTTCTATCTCTAATTACTCTTCTAAGAAAGAAACATCTGTTTTCGCTCATTATCATTTTCTTCTCATTTCCTTAGAGCCTTTATGTATTTTGAAAGTATCTTGGATTATGTTATTGCATTGCATTTTTCTGATATCTTTCATAGAAGTGAATAAAACTTACCCAAAAACCAATCAGAATTGAACCATGGAACATTCAGAGACAAAAAATGAAAAAAAAAATCCATCTCATTCCCACCATTTTTTTTTTTTTTTTTTGGCCTCAGATCATTATTTATAATTCTGCAGAATTTTAAAAAAAACTTCATACTGAAATTATGGCTTAATTTGAGAAATTAGAAATCAAGTTTCCCCTCCTACCTCCAGCTTAGGTAGACTTACCTAGCTATTATCACAAGTTCTGTGACAGTCATTCTTAACAGATGCAGTAGACTCAACTCCTACTAGGAAAGGCCATGGTAAAATTTTAACATACTATTGTTAGGGAAGTGTGTACTAAATGATGAGCTAAAATACTCATTTTACAATTTTACCCAAATGTGATTACATACAGAAGATATAGCATTAAAAGCTATTTAAGCTATTGGTTACTGGCTGAGTGGTTTCTTGAAGCCTTGGATATTAAATTCCCTAAGGCACTATTCTGATTTTTTTCTCACCCTCGTGGATTATTTTAATGGTTTTCTTTTTAAGATTCTCTGCATCTTATCCAAGCATCCCTCCTACCATTTCTTGAAAATCAATCAACAAAGTAAGTATCTGTTAAAAGACATGTTGATTATTGGCGGTTTTCATATTGTCATATTGTTGAAATATTTACACAGTGAAATACACAAACAACACCCATAAAATCTGACAAACTGGTATATGTATCAGTTCAGTCAGTAGAGTCGCTCAGTTGTGTCTGACTCTTTGTGACCCCATGAATCGCAGCACGCCAGGCCTCCCTGTCTATCACCATCTCCCGGAGTTCATTCAGACTCACGTCCATCGATTCAGTGATCCCATCCAGCCATCTCATCCTCTGTCGTCCCCTTCTCCTCCTGCCCCCAATCCCTCCCAGCATCAGAGTCTTTTCCAATGAGTCAACTCTTCACATGAGGTGGCCAAAGTACTGGAGCTTCAGCTTTAGCATCATTCCTTCCAAAGAACACCCAGGGCTGATTTCCTTCAGAATGGACTGGTTGGATCTCCTTGCAGTCCAAGGGACTCTCAAGAGTCTTCTCCAACATTACAGTTCAAAAGTATCAATTCTTTGGCACTCAGCTTTCTTCACAGTCCAACTCTCACATCCATGCATGACCACTGGAAAAACCATAGCCTTGACTATATGGAACTTTGTTGGCAAAGTAATGTCTCTGCTTTTGAATATGCCATCTAGGTTGGTCATAACTTTTCTTCCAAGAAGTAAGCATCTTTTAATTTCATTCTTTTAATTTGCAATCACCATCTGCAGTGATTTTGGAGCCCAAAAAAATGTAGTCTGACACTCTTTCCACTGTTTTCGCATCTATTTCCCATGAAATGATGGGACCAGATGCCATGATCTTCGTTTTCTGAATGTTAAGCTTTAAGCCAACTTTTTCACTCTTCTCTTTCACTTTCATCAAGAGGCTTTTTAGTTTCTCTTTACTTTCTGCCATAAAGGTGGTGTCATCTGCATATCTGAGGTTATTGATATTTCTCCTGCAATCTTGATTCCAGCTTGTACTTCTTCTAGCCCAGTGTTTCTCATGATGTACTCTGCATAGAAGTTAAATAAGCAGGGTGACAATATACAGCCTTGACATACTCCTTTTCCTATTTGGAACCAGTCTGTTGTTCCATGTCCAGTTCTAACTGTTGCTTCCTGACCTGCATACACATTTCTCAAGAGGCAGGTCAAGTGGTCTGGTATTCCCATCTCTTTCAAAATTTTCTACAGTTTATTGTGATCCACACAGTCAAAGGCTTTGGCATAGTCAATAAAGCAGAAATAGATGTTTTTCTGGAACTCTCTTGCTTTTTCCATGATCCAGCAGATGTTGGCAATTTGATCTCTGGTTCCTCTGCCTTTTCTAAAACCAGCTTGAACATCAGGAAGTTCATGGCTCAGATATTGCTGAAGCCTGGTTTGGAGAATTTTGAGCATTACTTTACTAGCGTGTGAGATGAGTGCAATTGGGTAGTTTGAGCATTCTTTGGCATTGCCTTCCTTTGGAATTGGAATGAAAATTGACCTTCTCCAGTCTTGTGGCCACTGCTGAGTTTTCCAAATTTGCTGGCATATTGAGTGCAGCACTTTCACAGCATCATCTTTCAGGATTTAGAATAGCTCAACTGGAATTCCAACACCTCCACTAGCTTTTTTGTGTATATATATATATATATATATATATATATACACGCACCCAAGAAATTCTCCATATCACTCAAGATATACAGCATTCCCATCACCACAGAAATGTCTCTAATATTGCCATCCAGTCAATCCTCACCTTCCAGAGGCAGCTATTGTTCTGATTTGCAAATATACCACTATATCTACC
>SJYQ01004059.1:115685-134256 GCA_006410935.1 Redunca redunca
GTATGGATGTGAAAGTTGGACTGTGAAGAAGGCTGAGCACCAAAGAATTGATGCTTTTGAACTGTGGTGTTGGAGAAGACTCTTGAGAGTCCCTTGGACTGCAAGGAGATCCAACCAGTCCATTCTGAAGGAGATCAGCCCTGGGATTTCTTTGGAAGGAATGATGCTAAAGCTGAAACTCCAGTACTTTGGACACCTCATGCGAACAGTTGACTCATTGGAAAAGACCCTGATGCTGGGAGGGATTGGGGGCAGAAGGAAAAGGGGACGACAGAGGATGAGATGGCTGGATGGGATCACTGACTCAATGGATGTGAGTCTGAGTGAACTTAGGGAGTTGGTGATGGACAGGGAGGCCTGGCGTGCTGCGATTCATGGGGTCGCAAAGAGTTGGACATGACTGAGTGACTGAACTGAACTGAAGCCTGATTATATAGACATTTCTTTTAAAATGACTATTTTGTTTGGAACCATAGAAAACAGGTAGTTAAACTGTCATACATCAACTGTAGCCAGAGCTCATATTTTTGCTTGAGCAATGGTTCTTTTTAAAATGTTAGGCAAACTGTCTTACCACATTACCTCACATTTTTTATAAGACAACAAGGATAGGGCTTTAAGAAGAATTTCCATTCAGATAAATTAGATTATTAATTTGGACTCTGAGCACTACAAACCCCACAGATAAGAGTGAAAGTGAAAGTTGCTCAGTCGTCTATGACACTTTGTGATCACATGGACTGTAGCCTGCCAGGCTCCTCTGTCCATGGAATTCTTCAAGCAAGAATACTGGATCGGTTGCCATTCCTTTCTGCAGGGGATCTTCCCAACCCAGGGACTGAACCCAGGTCTCCTGCATTGTGGGCGGATTCTTTACCAGCTGAGCCACCAGGGAGGACAAAGAGTAGCAGTTAAAAATACTTTGAATATTTAATTCTTTTATTTATTTATTTTTCAATTATTTATTGTTCACTCCAAATTCTTACCATGTATTTAACCAGATTCTTCCTTCTCAGATGGAAAGTTAAAACTCTGAGGTCATTTTGTTCCATATTAAGAAAGGTTTTAATTCTTGAGTTTAGTGTTTTTAATAGAATCTACATTACGGTCCTAACACAGCTGAAGCAACACATTGTGCTCCTTCTTTGACTTCTACTGATCTGGGGACAATTATTTAATAAGATATAAATATGATTAAACAAATTATCAGTATTATCCAAATGAAACATGAAAGTCTTTTTTTTATTTATTTTTTATTTTTAATGACGACTAGGGAGTATAAGGGCTTCCTGGGTAGCTCAGCTGGTAAAGAATCCTTCTTAAATGCAGAGACCCCAGTTCCATTCCTGGGTTGGGAAGTTCCCCTGGAAAAGGGATAGGCTATCCACTCCAGTAAGCTTGGGCTTCCTTGGTGGACCAGATGGTAAAGAATCCACCTGCAATGCAGGAGACCTGGGTCAGATCCCTGGGTTGGGATGATCTCCTGGAGGAGGCCATGGCAATCCACTCCAGTATTCTTGCTTGGAGAATCCCCATGGACAGAGGAGCCTGCTGGGCCACAACCCATGGGGTCACAAAGAGTCAGACATGACTGAGCGTCTAAGCACAGCACAGTGAGTAGAAGCAAAGATGTCTTTACTAGTTTTTGATTCTGGCAAATTTTATAAGTCATTTGATTTGTGAAAATAAGCATCAGATCCAGAAACAGTATTAAACACTGTTTTAGGAAATATAAGGAAGTACTGTGTATTATATTAAAAGGTTAAAATTCTATAAAGATATCATTTTATGTCACTTTGTTTAAACATTAAATTATATTATAATCTGCATTTAGATGTGGAAAAGGCAGAGGAACCAGAGATCCAATTGCCAACATACATTGGATCTCAAAAAAAGCAAGGGAATTCCATAAAAACATCTACTTTTGTTTCATTGACTATGCCAAAGCCTTTGACTGTGTGGATCACAACAAACTGAGGAAAATTCCTCAAGAGATGGTAATACCAAACCACCTTACCTATCTCCTGAGAAACCTGTATGTAGGTCAATAAGCAACAGTTAGAACCAGATATGGAATAAAGGACTGGTTCAAAATCAAGAAAGGAGTACATCAAGACCATATACTGTCACCCTGCTTATTTAACTTCTATGCAGAGTACATCATGCTAAATGCCAGGCTGGGCAACTCAAGCTGGAATCAAGACTGCTGGGAGAAATATCAATATCCTCAGATATGCAGATGACACTACCCTAATGGCAGAAAGCAAAGAGAAACTAGAGAGCCTTTTGATGAAAGTGGAAAAGGAGCATGAAAAAGCTGGCTTAAAATTCAACATTCAAAAAACCAAGATCATGGCATCCAGTCCCATGACTTCATGGCAAATAGACGGGGAAACAGTGGAAACAGTGACAGACTTTATTTTCTTTGGCTTCAAAATCACTGTGGATGGTGGCTGCAGGCATGAAATTAAAAGGTGCTTGCTCCTTGGAAGAAAAGTTGTAACCAACCTAGACACCATATTAAAAAGCCAATAAAGGACATTACTTTGCCAACAAAGGTCCATATAGTCAAAGCTACGGTTTTTCCAGTGGTCATGTATGGATGTGAGAGTTGGACCATTAAGAAGGCTGAGCACTGAAGAATCGATACTTTCAAACTGGGGTGCTGGAGAAGACTCTTGAGAGTCCCTTGGACTGCAAGGAGATCAAACCAGTCAATCCTAAGGGAAATCAATCCTGAATATTCATTGGAAGGACTGATGCTGAAGTTCCAATACTTTGGCCACCTGACACGAAGAGCCCACTCATTGGAAAAGACCCTGATGCTGAAAAAGATTGAGGGTAGGAGGAAAAGTGGATGACAGAGGATGAGATGATTGGATGGCTTGGATGGCATCACCAACTCAATGGACATGAGCTTGAGGAAATTCTGGGAGATAATTAAGGACAGGGAAGCTTGGTGTGCTGTGGTCCATGGGGTCACGAAGAGTCAGACATGACTGAGTGACTGGACAACAACAAATAATCTGCATTTTACTATATTTTTGATAGACATTATGAAAAACAGTTGTTTCAATAAAAATTTCATATCACTATTATAATGTTATATACATGAAACTAATATTGTAATCAATTATACTTCAAATTTAAAAAAAAGAAAAAGAAAAACACCTTTGTTTCACATCTCATACAACCAAGTAAGGAATTCTAAAACAACATACAATTGGGCCATACAATAAAATATCTCTAGTAAATGTTGTCAGTTTAACAAAGCCAAACAAATTTTTGTTCTCTTCTAATATACTGAATGTCCTTGTATCTGGAATTCACATCAAATATGTAGTTTCCCTTCACACCATGTACTGTTTCATCAATTTCATCCCATGAGTACAAAATTTACCAATTCAAACTTTTCACAGTCAGCCCTACAGTGGATACAGGTAGCTAACTATATTATGCTACTTTATATGAGGGATTTGAACAACTGTGAATTTGGATATCCATGAAGGTCCTGGAGCCAACCCCCTGCAGATACCCAGTAACAATTATACAAAACATTTATACTATCCAGGCTCACATATTTATGGCCTAGAAGTTTCAAAGCACAGACCTGCAGATTCAACCATCAACATGATATATTTTTGATTTTTTTAAGTTGAATGCATTGACTACATTTTTAATATTTTTATTGGAGTATAGTTGATTTACAATGTTGCATTATCTTCTGGTATATAGCAAAATGAATCAGCTCTACATATGCATAGTCCAACTGGTTGTTGTTTTTTCCCCCATATAGGTCATTACAGAGTATTGAGTACAATATCCTGTGCTATAATTAAGAAAGTATGGTTTAAAAAAAAGAATATCTAGAGTTTTGCTTTTCTTGGGGTTGAAAAGTAAGATTTCTAGGAATGGATCATATTCCTTTCTATGGGAACTCCAGTTCTTTAGTGTTCCCAGCACACTCAGGTGTCTTACATTTGGTCCCTATCTGCCAAACTCCCTAGAAATTTGAGTTGTTTGAGCAACTGGCCTATAGTTGCTTTTTTTATTTCATTTTTTTTGTTGGAGTATAGTTGCTTTACTAAAGTTTCTTCTCTTGCACTCCTTATCTTCCAGAGATCACTCTTCCCCAAACTCTCTCACTACCTCTCAGCAGCCCTCCTCCTGGAATGCACAAAGAAAAGGGAACCAATTCCCTGCCCGGAACCAATTCCCTGCCCAGATACCACACTCTCTCATCACAGTTTCTTTCTTCCTGCCAACCTAAAATACTTGGAGCAGATTTACACAAATATGTTTTAAGTATTTACTGGAGTACAACCACTGTTGCAGGGCCTTCTGAAATAACCCTGTGAATAGTACAACTTCAAGTATAAGGCAATATTTGTTTTTCTGCTTGCTTCACATTGCCAAAAATTTCTGGCAAAGGAGACAAGTCTTTCATCTGACACTTACAGATAGATATTTTTAATTGTAAAAACAGAGTGATAATGCAATGCCTTAAATAAGTCTTATTCAAAGTATAATGAGGTGTGATGTCCAATCTTTTACTTTTCTATTGTAATATGATAAAAATAATAAAGCGCTGAGTATAAGAAAGAGGTAAATTCATTTCACAGCTGAAGCAAAATGTAAAAAAGAAAAATTGTAGTCTGGTACCCTCTACTACTTAACCTTTTAGCTAAGCTCAGCTACTACTGGGCTTCCCTAGTAGTTCAGCTGGTAAAGAATCTGCCTGCAATGCAGGAGACCTGGGTTCAATCCTTGGGTTGGGACGATGCCCTGGAGAAGGGAACAGCTACCCACTCCAGTATTCTGGCATGAAAAATTCCATGGACTATATAGTCCATGGGGTTACAGAGTCAGACACAACTGAGGAACGTTCACTTTCAGCTACTACTACTCCTCAGTAATGATCACTTTGGTTGTAATGATGTATTGTAATGTTTATATTAATGTGTGTGCCTGGGCGAAGTTGCTTCAGTCATGTCCATTTCTTTGCGACCCTATGGACTATAGGCCCCCATGCTCCTCTGTCCATGGGATTCTCCAGGCAAGATTACCAGAGTGGGTTGCCCTGCCCTCCTCCACGGAATCATTCTGACCCGGGGATTGAACCCGCATTTCTTATGTCTCCTGCATTGGCAGGCAGCTTCTTTATAACTAGCACCACCTTAGAAGCCCATTTATATTGATTATTAATAACAATAAAAACTAATACAGTTGACCCTCAAACAGCATGGGAGTTAGGGTTACCTCTCAGACGGTAAAGTGTCTGCCTACAATGAGGGAGACCCGGGTTCAATCCCTGGGTTGGGAAGATGTCCTGGAGAAGGAAACGGCAACCCACTCCAGTATTCTTGCCTGGAAAATTCCATGGACAGAGAAGCCTGGTAGTCTACAGTCCATGGGGTCGCAAAGAGTCGGACATGACTGAGCAACTTCACTTTCACTTTCACCCTCTGCCAACCCTACCCTCTGTGGGTAGGGTTACCTTCAATTCAGTTCAGTTAAGTTCAGTCGCTCAGTCGTGTCCGACTCTTTGCAACCCCATGAATCGTAGCACACCAGGCCTCCCTGTCCATCACCAACTCCCGAAGTTCACTCAGACTCACATCCATCGAGTCAGTGTTGCCATCCAGCCATCTCATCCTCTGTCATCCCCTTCTCCTCTTTCCCCCAATCCCTCCCAGCATCAGAGTCTTTTCCAATGAATCAACTCTTCACATGAGGTGGCCAAAATACTGGAGCTTCAGCTTTAGCATCATTCCTTCCAAAGAAATCCCAGGGCTGATCTCCTTCAGAATGGACTGGTTGGATCTCCTTGCAGTCCAAGGGACTCTCAAGAGTCTTCTCCAACACCACAGTTCAAAAGCATCAATTCTTCGGTGCTCAGCCTTCTTCACANCCTGCATACAGAGTTCTCAAGAGGCAGGTCAGGTGGTCTGGTATTCCCATCTCTTCCTGAATTTTCAACAGTTTATTGTTATCCACACAATCAAAGGCTTTGGCATAGTCAATAAAGCAGAAATAGATGTTTTTCTGCAACTCTCTTCCTTTTTTGATGATCCAGCAGATGTTGGCAATTTGATCTCTGATTCCTCTGCCTTTTCTAAAACCAGCTTGAACATCAGGAAGTTCATGGTTCATGTACTGCTGAAGGCTGGCTTGCAGAATTTTGAGCATTACTTTACTAGCATGTGAGATGAGTGCAATTGTGCGGTAGTTAGAGCATTCTTTGGCATTGCCTTTCTTAGGGATTGGAATGAAAACTGACCTTTTCCAGTCTTGTGGCCACTGCTGAGTTTTCCAAATTTGTTGGCATATTGAGTGCAGCACTTTCACAGCATCATCTTTGAGGATCTGAAATAGCTCAACTGGAATTCCATCACCTGCACTCCCACAGCCAAAAATCTGCATATAATTTATAGCCAGCTGTCTGTAGCTAAAGTTCCTCTGTATCTACAGATTCAATCAACTACAGATCAGATGGTATAGTACTGTAATATTTACTATGGAAAACAATCCAGGTGTAAATGGACGTGCACAATTCAGACCATGTTGTCTGAGGGCCAACTGTATTGGGGTATTTATTTGTTCTAGGCAACGTACTAAGTACATTATATGCAATATCTCAGTGCACCCTTAAAAGTTAAGTGTTATCATGATCTCCATTTTAGAGATAAAGAAGCTGAACCTTAGAATACTTGAGTGTCTTGCCCAAAATCACATAACTAGTAAGTGTTGAAGCTGGTTTTCCAGTATAAGTCTGACTTAAAAGTCCAGGCACTTCACCAGACTAGGATGCCTAGGACGTTTTACTTGTAAGGTATATATTCCTTCTTTGCTTCTAGTGGTCATAACTATAAATCAGTGGTTCTCACTTTTAGGTACACCTCAGAGATCCCCATGTTGACTCCAAATATGATGGTTAACCCTTTTCTCATTTACAGATTATTACCTTAAAATGTCAGTTCCATGTTGAGAGTGAGTAGGGAAGGGAAAAATCTGTGAACTATATGTAAGACTCCAGTTAAGATGCAGCCACACTACCCATGAATATGTGCTTTACAAATACATTGTTCATTTTCTACTCCAGACTTTGATGAGAGAAGATGCCAAATGGCCTTCAGGTGAAAAGCTTATCCTAATTAAATATTGAACCTCCAATGGACCATTAAGATTTTGTTCCTATAAAGAGAGGTCTCATTGGGGCTTCAAGTGAGATTAATGATATGTCAGACTTTTTCTAATGCAAGGAAGACATTTTAGAAATATTAAAGAGGAGGGCCTAATTGCTTAATTTATTTTCTCTTTGCTTAGTATATTTTCTCTTTGTACCATTTTTGTTCCTGCACAGTTGGGGATCCTTTACTGGCTAAAAAAAATTCTCTATCTTTGAGATCAAAGATATTCCTGTCATTCATACAGACCTAAGGCAGGAGGAAAAGTAAAACATAATGACAGACTACACAGTGATACAATATTGTGCCTCATCAAAATAAAGAGGGCATTTAATATTTTGTCTGATCTCTAGACCCAGAAATATTTGCTGGTGGCAGGAAAGAAGGTATAGCTGATAGTTCTACTCAAAGAAATCCATGATGAAAAATTCAGGCTGAAAATAGTCTGACATGCCTGCTATTACTTTTGACTTCTGACCTTTCTAGATCTTGTGGGCCACTTTCTTCATTCCTTCACCTCTTTATGGCCATTTAAATAAGAGCTGATTGATTGACTGTGATATTTCTAGCTTGGGTATAACTAAAGAAAGCAGTAAAAGTGACAAATGTTTATTAACAGCTCATCAGTTAGCATACCTGCCCTAAATCTAGTTTGCAGAAATAAGTTCAAGAAGCTAGATTTCTATAGTTCTGTGATTGCTGCTGTGTCACTTCTGAACATTATGTGCACCTGAGAGATGCCAGTACTGTTTAGGAAGCCTCCTCAGTGAGGGTAGCATCTAGGACAGGAGACACTCCCCCCTCCCCCCATCTGTTAGATATTATGCTGCTGTTGCTGTGTCACTTCAGTCATTTCCGATTCTGTGCAACACCATAGATGGCAGCCCACCAGGCTCCCCCATCCCTGGGATTCTCCAGGCACAAACACTGGAGTGGGTTGCCATTTCCTTCTCCAATGCATGAAAGTGAAAAGTGAAAGTGAAGTCACTCAGTCGTGTCCAACTCTTCGTGACCCCATGGACTGCAGCCTACCAGGCTCCACATACCTTGAAATTAACAGGAAAAGAGGGCCTAGAATTTTTTTATGCCTTTGCAACTGGTGCAAATTGGGTGAATACATTTTCTGTAAACATATTAATAATATAAGCACTCTGTGTTCTCCTATAAATGGTACAGAAGCCCTAAATTTTTCAAAGCCTCTTTAGTTCTTTGGATATCAATGAGGTCAAACTTCCTAACTCATTGACTGCACATGACCTAGACATTCAGCCAACCACCAAGGGCCTTTTCTAACACTCTGTGGGCATTGAGAGGGCATTTCACAGGTGCACATGGTCCATCCCTATTGCAGCTCTCCCAGGAAATCCCTCATGCCTTTCACACTGCACACCATTGGCCCTACTGGTGCCACTTTTGGTACCTACTGGTACACACTCCACTGTGTACCACTTTTGAAGGTCTTGCACCCTCATCATCTCAAATGATTCCAGTTTCCATGCATAAACAGGCAGATTACCCGTCTCTCCCTCTCTGTGAAAGTTTGTCATCCCAGTACTTACAACATTTACCTCCCTGGTTCTGCTAAATTCCCTCATGAAGTGTGTTTTGTCAACTTGTGCTGGAAGGGAAGGCTCAGAAACCAGGGCTGAGGAAACAGACACCATGCTGTCCTTCTCCATGGTTCTTTGTCATCTGCCCCTCGCCTTATCTCCAGGCACTGGGATACAAACATCCTCCTGGAAAAGTCATCCCTGCAAAGGTAATCCACTACTATCAAAAAACATCTGGGGTTCACAAGATGAGCACCGAATTAGACATGCTAAATATGACTCTCAGTCACAACTCAGCTGGGGCCTCTACTGCTGCTTAACACCAGCTTGTACAGTGACATGTAACTGTATTAATTGATCAAGAACATGTCAGTGCACTCCTTGTTCTCACCATGCCACCTCCTCACATCATGCTACTCACAGATTATGTGAATATTTTACGTCCTTACTCAAATCTCACCTCTTTCTTGAAAGTTTACCAAAGTTTCATTTTGTTTTGATTATAGGACCCCTATTGGAGTACTTAACTTTTCTTACATTACTTATTTAGAAATAGATTTTTATCATTAGAATATGAGTCCCTGGTTCTAACACTTATGTATTGTTTATTTCTTCATTCTCCACAATGTCCAACATGGTACCCTCAATGTAACAAAGTCTTCAAGTTAATTTTATTGTTACACAAGAAGCCGATGCCAAGGGTTTACAAGTATTTTCCTAATGGTAACACAAACTATCACACCCCTCCTGGTTTTTGATAGGACTATATGCAACTTTAACATAATAGAAATTTATTCAAAACTTATTATAATCACCTTATAACTAACCTTGTCTCTATGTTAATAGTGATTTTGAATAAAGAATTAAATAATTTCTTGAGTGCAGGGCATAAATTCGTGACATTATTCTTTCCATGAATACCTACTAAAAATAACACTGATATATCTAAATCACATTTTCATCTCACAGCATGTTTCAATGTACTGAATTCTTTGTTCTTTATACATTGATAACATTGCTAGGCTAACTACAAACCTATTAATATCCTTCTTATTCTGCATTCTCTATTCATATGGCTAGTTTTTGTAGGATACCTTGGTTCTTAGTTAATCTCTAGCTTGATTTCCTTTGTACTTTTGTTCATCACACTCAACTAATAAAGCTATATAGATTCATGTTAAATGCCAGAATGGTTTACTGAAAATTTTCTCTAGAACAATGATCTTGCTGAAAAATTAACTGTAGTTGACTTCTTCGTAGTAAGTTTATTATCAACAGTTAAGAATATTTCCCCTCTCTCCTAAGAAGATGAGTTTTGGATCAAGATATCTAAATAATCATTCCGAAAGTTGAGTAAACCAGCCTTTTGTTATTAAAAATCAGGTTTGAGAAGAATTAAAAAGAGAACTATCCAGGTTAGGCAAGGTACCACGAATTGGGGGCTGATAGCTAGATGTGAGAAGTGTGACTGAATTCCTCCAGAAATGGAAAAAGAAGGAGAAATGTGTTTCCTTATGTGGCAGGGACTTGTGCTCTTCATATGCAGGGCCCTGAGATGGCAGGACCTCGAATGCAAAGGCAACATGAAACCTTGTGGAATCTGAATCCGAGACACAGGGGCAGTGAGGGCCTTTTGCTGAGCATGTAGACATGGAAGGTGATCACCCCAGCAGCTGGGCTTAAACCATGAGCACCCCTGCAGCTTTCTCAATGGACCAAGGACCTTCCCTAATTTTTCTGAACTACAATCCCCAACTTACTGGTATGATCTAGAAAAGGAAGATGGTCGTCCCCAAAATTTGACTTGACCTTGGTTCATAGAAGCCCAAGGCAACACCACATATGATTTTCAAAACTAAAGAAATATAACTTCCTTCCACTTCAAGTGTTGGGGAACAATTATATGTGTTACATTTGTATTTGTTCATCAGTCCTTGCTGGATAATCAGCATCTAAGTTGCTCAGTGGTTTGATAAATCCACTTTATAGTTGACTACTAATCATTCAGAACTTGTGTTCCAGGGCAAAATTCCATCTAAGATAACAGAACATAAGCATTAATAACGCTGACCAGATTTGCTGCTGAGCTTCAAGGGTTCAATGATAAATTAGAATGCCTGCAATAGCATGATATATCATTAACAAGAGGTATAAATCAAGTTGAAGATGGCCATCCTGTAAAGGTCTAGGAAACAGCCTGTATTATCAATAGGAAATGTCTAATAACAAACAAGGAAAAACTAATACCATCAGGGAGCAAAGTTTGTGGAAGACCAATAGACATCATTGAAGCACACACAGTCACAAAACTGATTTAATGCACAATTATTTAACTATTGATTTATGGATTCTGTACCTTTGCCTGAGACAGCATGGATGATGGAGTACAGTATAATGCTGAAGTACACAGCCAACACTTGATGTATTCAGTTGTAAGGGTAAGGGCTTACTCAGTGATTTTCCTGATTGCTCATTATCATTATTTAGGGAGGCTTTAAAAACCACCAGTGTTCAGGTCCTACACTCAGAGAATCTGATTTTCAATTGTCTTAAGTAAATCAAAGGCAGAGTACTTTTTAAACCCCAGATGATTCTAATGTGTATCCAGGGTAATAAATAAAATCACACAATTGGGAGAGTCAAGATAGTCAATGTGTTGCCTTATCACCACCAAGACCTGTAAAGTATCTGATGTTTAACCGGCTTGCAAACTAACAAGTTAACCAGCCAGTTTCATAAATCCTGGCAGAAGGCACAAAACCTTGGTCAAACACATGGTAGTAGCAGAGGATCCGAAGTTTTTATACCAGTTCCCTAATCTCCAGTCTCCTTGTGCTGAGTCACTCAGTCATGTCCAACACTTTGTAACCCCATGGATTGTATCCCGCCAGGCTCCTCTGCCCATGAAATTTCCCAGGCAAGGACACAGGAGTGGGTTGCCATTTCCTTCTCCCCAGTTTCCATAAGCAATGCAAAAAAAAAAAAAAAAGATATATTGTTTTACTAAGAAGTAACCCTGAGATTAGCAGATTTGAAACACAATAGCCAATAAGCATGTGCCGGCCTTTTGCTCTGAGGTTAACATTGTCTTTTCTGATGCTAGATGGATTCACAAGGATTGAACTAACCATGCCCTCCATTCCAGACAATAATCCTCATCTTCCAAGGCTATCACAGCACAACTGTTCTTAAAAAGATGTGTGTAGCAATGTGAGAAGCCCATGAAGAATTATCTACCAAAATTGTTGGTAGATATCTACCCAAGTTTCTATGCTCTCTGACTTCTGGTGAGTTTTCCAGTAAATGTACTACTCTGATGGGCCACTCTGCTTCATCTAATCAATAGATGCTAGAACCAAATTCATTACATTTTTCCCATACAGTATTTAATTAAGACCCACAACAGGACCTAGGAAATAGGGTGAGGCCTGAAGTATTCCAGCTGAACAAAATGTCTCAACCATCAAGAGATACTGTGGAAAGACAGGTGGCTTTCTCCTTAAGTTTCTATAGTGACTTTTCCAATTAATCTCATTACATTGTATTGACAATTATACAGATTCTACTTTGAACCACAAGCAGTACATCTAAAATTCATTCTTAACAATTCTGACCAATGAGTTAACACTAACCTCAACAGACTTCAGAACCAAGATTGCTCTTGTATGCTTAAAGTCAGGGACACATTTTCTGTCCCTTCTTCTCACTGGATTACTCCTAGTGTATGAATACCTGCTGCAAGATGCTCATACATGATTCATTATTTATGAGCATCTTGCAGCTTCCTCTAAGAAGCTCCTTTCATGTCTACAAAATCAGTGGGTGTCATGTCAGTAACTAGAATTTCATTCTTTCTATAATTCCTATGTGTGCCCAAACCATTCATTCAAAAGGATCAGTCCAGAAAGGTAAAGAGCATTTTTATCAAACTTACCACCCATTTAATCTGTGGAAGTCACTGTGTAGGGGCATAATGAGATATTTCTCTACCAAGTGATCATCATCCATAACATCTAGGATTATGTCAGTGTAACAAGATAATCTAGGCGTCTGAACTAGAATTAAGTTTGAATCCCTAGGCACACCTTTTCACAGGGCACCATCAAGAACTGCACCAAACAGGGTTTCAGTAATAGACAAGAAAAACCCTTCTTCACAGTCAGGGTGGAATTCTGAATTTTCAAAATCAGTTTGCATAAACCACTACCATTTTTGTTCTGAACATAGCCCCAGGAAGCAATCAAGAGCAAATAACTTATCCTGGGACAGACACATTTCAGCAAATTTCATTACTAAGATGTATGGACAAGAAAGAGGTAAGAACTAGAAATCATTTTAAGTTTAATTTTGAGGATACCCTTCAACAGTCAGTCATACCAGATACCTAAAGACAGCGGGGAGTTTGGAAGTTCTATCAAATATCTTGACTATAAAACCTAGTTTTGAGTGCTTGCAATAAAAGGAGTAGGGCTTCTCTTATGGCTCAGATGGTAAAGCATCTGCCTGCCTTGCAAGAGGCTCTGGGTTCAATAGTTGGATTAGGAAGATCCCTTGGAGGAGGAAATGGCAACCCACTCCAATATTTCTGCCTGGAAAATTCCATGAACAGAGGAACATGGAGGGCTACAGTTCATAGGGTCACAAAGAGTGGGACACAACTAAGCATCTGAGCATGCACACACAATAAAAGGAGTACTGCTTTCTGCAAAAAATCTGGGAAGATGAAAGCATGACATGGATAATTTTCAAGTTCACAACAGTATAGTCAGACCCAGTTGAGAATGAACAGCAAAGAGTCAACAGCAAAGAAGCCACAAAGTTAAAGTTAAATTTAGTCACACGGTTGTGTCTGACTCTTTGCGATCCCATGGACTATAGCCCACCAAGCTCCTCCGTCCATGGAACTCTACAGGCAAGAGTATTGGAGTGGGTTGCCATTCCCTTCTCCAGGGGATCTTCCCCACCCAGGGATCAAACCCGAGTTTCCTGAATTGCAGATGGATTCTTTACCATCTGAGCTACTAGGGAAGCAAAGAAGCCACAAGGAAAGCCCAAAGAGAAGTCAAAATCTGATGTTGTCAACTCGCCACAGCAGCAGCAATCATGCCCTGTATAGTGAGGGCTCCCTCACTGTGAGTCAAAGGGGTCACTTTTGACAGAAGCCACAAAGCTGACTACAGTGATATCAGAAATGTATAGTCTTTTACTTCAGCCCAGTCTACAATGATGGGTCTATTGCCCTGTCCACTACGACATTGTATTCAGGCAGCAACAGTGGCAATACGGACAGTGCAGACTTAATTGGCAGCTTAATTCTAGTCAATCTCATCAAATAATTATCTCTTAAAATGAGTCACTTACATGCGTGACCCAGCCAATTTGATCAGCAGCTTCTATTTGTCTCTACGGTTTGTGGCCTCAAAGAGGAATATCTTTAACCTGCCAGTCTATAGTTTCCCAAATGGCAGACCAGACAGATACTGCAGCAAGGACTACAATATCTTAAATGCACTATTTTCCATTTAACAAGCAAGGCTTGTTAGGCCCTTCTGATCTTGTTAGTCACTGAGTCCAAGTTGACCAATGCCAAAAGGAAATAATAACAGGCTATAGAATCACAAAGTATCCTGGGGAAGTGTTAAGTTTGAACAAAAAGGAGCCAGTAGAAAACTGAAGGCTGCTTTTCCAGAGGTTTACCAGGTAGCCCTGTCAAGGGGGCAAGAGTCCAAAACCCTCATGGTACCTACCACTGGTAAAGGCTGCCATCTTTGCCAGAGGCTCCATATGCAAAATCAGTCACCAACACTGGCACCTGGAAGGAGTCATCAGAGTTTAAGGACCCCAGAGATGCTAACTCCCCCTGACTGATGTGTCTCTCTCATGTTAAGAAAATCCGCTACTGACCCTGATAGGATAGAGAAGTATTATACAAATATGACATTGATTCCTACCATACATTCAGATGTAGAAGCCCCAACAGGGCACAGAGTTATACCAAAGTGCCCACAAAGAAATGTTAGCTTCCCTTAACAACTGAACCCTTCCCAAACCATATTATTTGAATTAAGAGTCCCCATCCCCCAATGGTAAGTGACTGGGGTGCCTGTATTTAAGTTATAAAAATTTGAGTCCTCACCTGCCCAAAGTTCCCCAGCATACTTGAGTGCCCGTGACCTCTGTTCTCCCTGAGACAGCAAGACCTTGGCTTCACATCTTAGCACCTTTACTCTTAAATCAGCTGATGCTGGAGTAGAGGGAAAGAGAGGAAACATGGCACACAAGCACAGACAGTGACCCCATGCCAGTAAGCAAGGCTTGTGCATTCACTCTCAGCTTTAAGCTGCTGCTCTATCACAGCCCAACTAAAAATATTCTGGGTCGGGGGCTCACTCAATGCTCCAGTTTAAACAGCAATATCCTCATACCTGATACCATTTATTTCAACTTTGTGTCAGTTCAGTTCAGTCGCTCAGTCATGTCTGACTCTGTGATCCCGTGGACTGCAGCACGCCAGACTTCCTTGTCCATCACCAACTCCCGAAGTTTACTCAATTTCATGTCCATTGAGTCAGTGATCCTATCCAACCATCTCATCCTCTTTCATCCCCTTCTCCTCCTGCCTTCAATCTTTCCCAACATCAGGGTCTTTTCAACTGAGTCAGTTCTTCACATCAGGTGGCCAAAGTATTGGAGTTTCAGCTTCAACATCAGCCCTTCCAATGAACACCCAGGACTGATCTCCTTTAGGATGGACTGGTTGGACCACCTTGCAGTCCAAGGGACTCTCAAGAGTCTTCTCCAACACCACAGTTCAAAAGCATCAATTCTTTGGCACTCAGCTTTCTTTATAGTCCAACTATGACATCCATGCTTGACTACTGGAAAAACCATAGCTTTGACTAGACAGACCTTTGTTGGCAAAGTAACATCTCTGCTTTATAATATACTTTCTAGGTGGGTCATAGCTTTTCTTCCAAGGAGCAAGCATCTTTTAATCTTATGGATGAAGTCACAATCTGCAGTGATTTTGGAGCACAAAAAATTAAGCCTGTCACTGTTTCCTCTGTTTTCCCATCTATTTGCCATGAAGTGATGGGACCAGATCCATGATCTTAGTTTTCTGAATGTTGAGGTTTGAGCCAACTTTTTCACTCTTCTCTTTCACTTTCATCAAGAGGTTCTTTAGTTCTTCTTCACTTTCTGCCGTAAGGGTGGTATCAGCTGTATGTCTGAGGTTATTGATATTTCTCCTGGAAATCTTGATTCCAGCTTGTGCTTCATCCAGCCCAAAGTTTCTTACGATGTACTCTGCATGTAAGTTAAATAAGCAGGTAAATATACAGCCTTGAGGTACTCCTTTCCTGATTTGGAACCAGTCTGTTGTTCCATGTCCAGTTCTAACTGTTGCTTCTTGACCTGCATACAGATTTCTCAGGAGGCAGGTCAGGTGGTCTGGTCCCATCTCTTGAAGAATTTTCCAGTTTGCTGTGATCCACACAGTCAAAGGTTTGGACATAGTCAATAAAGCAGAAGTAGATGTTTTTCTGGAACTCTCTTGCTTTTTGGATGATCTAACAGATGTTGGTAATTTGATCTCTGGTTCCTCTGCCTTTTCTAAATCCAGGTTGAACATTTGGAAGGTCATGATTCGTGTACTGTTGAAGCCTGACTTGGAGAATTTTGAGCATTACTTTGCTAGCATGGGCTCCCTGATAGTTCAGTTGGTAAAGAATCTGCCTGAAATCCAGGAGATCCTGGTTAGATTCCTGGATCAGGAAGATCCGCTGGAGAAGGGATAGCCTACCCACTCCAGTATTCTTGGGCTTCCCTTGTGGCTCAGCTGGTAAAGAATCCGCCTGTAAAACTGGAGATCTGGGTTCGATCCCTGGGTTGGGAAGATCCCCCAGAGAAGGGAAAGGCTACCCACTCCGATATTCTGGCCTAGAGAATTCCATGGACCGTATATTTCATGGGGTCACAAAGAGCCAGACACGACTGAGCAACTTTCACTTTCACTTGCTAGCAATTGTGCAGTAGTTTGAGCATTCTTTGGTATTGCCTTTCTCTGGGTTTGAATGAAAACTGACCTTTTCCAGTCCTGTGGTCACTGCTGAGTTTTCCAAATTTGCTGGCATATTGAGAGCAGCACTTTCACAGCATCATCTTTTAGGATTTGAAATAGTTCAACTGGAATTCCATCACCTCCACAAGCTTTGTCCATAGTGATGTTTCCTAAGGCCCACTTGACTTTGCATTCCAGGATGTCTGGTACATAACTTTGTGTACCCCTTAATAAAGCAGCCATAGACACACTGCTTTCCATTAGGACCTCAGGGTTTGCACCTTTAGCTGATTTGGATTTGATTCACACAGTGGCAAGATTTTCTTTTTAGAGACTATCCTAATCATGGGCACTGCTGGCCTATTGCCATGACAACATCCTAGTTTTTGCCTGATTTTAACAAAAAAGCTAGAGACATTTTCTTCATTGGTGGGGCCAATTTCAAATGTTGATCTATAATTCTTTGGGTGAATTTTCATCTTCCAGTTCTTCATGTTCATCAGCATAGTAAACCCAGCCTAGGACAGTAACAGCCCAGATATAAATAGTAGTTAGGCACTCATCTGGGGCTTTCCCAGTGGCTCAGATCGTAAATAATCTGTCTGCAATGCAGAAGACCCTGGTTCAGTCCCTGAGTTGGGAGGATCTCCTGGAGAAGGGAATGGTTACCCACTCCAGTACTCTTGCCTGGTGGATCCCATGGACAGCAGAGCCATGGGGTTACAGTCAGACATGATTAGTTGACTAACACATTGGCTTTTCACTTCACTCATCTACTGTTTCCCAAGAAAGTTACTCTCTCAGGGAAATCTCTTCAAGAATATGATTTCCTTTCAGCAGTGAGTATCCATTAAAAAAAAAAAACCTCAGATCTTTTACTGTTATCTCCAAATGTATCTCAGTCTCAAAGTGGCGTATCAAATAGCAGGAGGAGTTAAACCACAAGATAAAGCCAACTATCATCTTTATCCTTAACAAGCACTGCATGCACACCTTAGATTTAGTCCCAGCTGAATTTCTAAGAAGCACAAGCTGGAATCAAGATTGCCGGGAGAAATATCAATAACCTCAAATATGCAGATGACACCACCCTTATGGCAGAAAGTGAAGAGGAGCTAAAAAGCCTCTTGATGAAAATGAAAGTGGAGAGTGAAAAATTTGGCTTAAAGCTCAACATTCAGAAAACGAAGATCATGGCATCTGGTCCCATCATTTCATGAGAAATAGATGGGGAAACAGTGGAAACAGCATCAGACTTCATTATTTTGGGCTCCAAAATCACTGCAGATGGTAATTGCAGCCATGAAATTAAGAGACTCATACTCCTTGGAAGGAAAGTTGTGACCAACCTAGACAGCATATTCAAAAGCAGAGACATTACTTTGCTAACAAAGGTCCATCTAGTCAAGGCTATGGTTTTTCCAGTGATCATGTATGGATGTGAGAGTTGGACTGTGAAGAAGGCTGAGCGCTGAAGAATTGATGCTTTTGAGCTGTGGTGTTAGAGAAGACTCTTGAGAGTCCCTTGGACTGAAAGGAGATCCAACCAGTCCATTGTGAAGGAGATCAGCCCTGGGTGTTCTTTGGAAGGAATGATGCTAAAGCTGAAACTCCAGTACTTTGCCCACCTCATGCAAAGAGTTGATTCATTGGAAAAGACCCTGATGCTGGGAGGGACTGGGGGCAGGAGGAGAAGGGGACGACAGAGGATGAGATGGCTGGATGGCATCACTGACTCGATGGACATGAGTTTGAGTGAACTCCGGGAGATG
>SJYQ01004059.1:137046-158118 GCA_006410935.1 Redunca redunca
TCCATAGTGGCTGTACTAGTTTGCATTCCCACCAACAATGTAAAAGGGTTCCCTTTTCTCCACACCCTCTCCAGCATTTATTGCTTGCAGACTTCTGGATCACAGCCATTCTGACTGGTGTGAAGTGGTACCTCATTGTGGTTTTGATTTGCATTTCTCTAAAATTAAAAGCTTCTGCACAACAAAGGAAAATATAAGCAAAGTGAAAAGACAGCCTTCTGAATGGGAGAAAATAATAGCAAATGAAGCAACTGACAAACAACTAATCTCAAAAAATATACAAGCAACTTATGCAGCTCAATTCCAGAAAAACAAATGACCCAATCAAAAAATGGGCCAAAGACTTAAATAGACATTTCTCCAAAGAAGACATACGGATGGCTAACAAACACATGAAAAGATGCTCAACATCTCTCATTATCAGAGAAATGCAAATAAAAATTACTTTTAAACAACTCTTCTCTTATTAGTAAGTATTTGTAAATTAGATAAAGTACTTTTACCAGCTGACTAATCATTAACCTACTTTGCAGTTCCTCTCCTAGAGGTTAGTCATCTTCCATGAAAAAGTAAATGGTGTAGCATCACTCAATAATATGAACTTTTCTTGCAAGACAAACTGCAATTTGAAAAAATATTGAAAGATTCCTCAAACATCATTCTGCTGCTGAATTGAAATTTTATATCTGAATAATAAAATTGATCACATTCAGTAAAACTTTATTTAATGGCAGAGTTTTGCAACTGGGAATCCAAGATAAGTTCTGGTTGATCAGTCTTTCATCAGGGATGTAAGGCATAATAGATTCCATGTGGGGATCTCTTAAACTTTGTAGGAGTTTTGTAGGTCAATATATAACTCATTCAAATACTGTTACATTTTCAATAATCTCTCCTTTTTGAATGCAGTTAGACAATTTTAAAAACTAATAAACTTGCATTAATTTTTACTAGTTTTTAGGTAAACAGTTTTAACACATCACAGGTTCATTTTCTATTGATATGAACTGTTTTTAATGCTTCAAAGACAAAAGTCTGAAGTTTTATTGAGCACAAAGGTATATACAAATCAGAATGTTCCCTCCAAATAACACCTGAGTGAAAAAGGACAAGTGATCCCTGGATTTAAGAGGTCATTGGTTCAGGATAGAGGGATTAAAAGTAGAACTTGAATCCATTCTAATGAGGTAGATGAAACTGGAGCTGATTATACAAAGTGAAGTAAGCCAGAAAGAAAACCACCAATACAGTATACTAACACATATATATGGAATTTAGAAAGATGGTGATGATGACCCTGTATGCGAGACAGCAAAAGAGACGCAGAAGTACAGAACAGACTTTTGGACTCTGTGGGAGAGGGAGAGGGTGGGATGATTTGGGAGAATGGCATTGAAACATGTATACTATCATGTAAGAAACTAATTGCCAGTCTAGGTTTGATACAGGATACAGGATGCTTGGGGCTGGTGCACTGGGATGACCCAGAGAGATGATATGGGGAGGGATGTGGAAAGGGGGTTCAGGATTGGGAACTCATGTACACCTGTGGAGGATTCTTGTCAATGTATGGCAAAACCAATACAGTATTGTAAAGTAAAATTTAAAAATAAATAAATAAAATAATAATAAAGAAAAAAAAAGTAGAACTTGAATCACCATTGACTATTACAAACTTGAAGGGAAGGATGTCACCTGGAGTTAAACTGCACAGGAAAGATAACAGGTATTTTACAGTGGCAGAGAATTTAAATATTCATTTGTAAGCTGAAAAGAAACAAGATGCTCAGGAATTATAGTTTATTACTTTATAGAGACAAAACGCTGAAAAGAGGTAGAGGAGCCAAGTTTAGTTCACCTCTTTTTCTCTGGTAAGAAGCAAAAGAATTTCCTAGAGGGTTGAGTTTTGAGAGCTTCAGGTAGATACTCTCAGGAGCACACAAATTTTTAAATGCAACATTTGCCCTAGATTTATTCAACAAAGTATCTTCTTTTATTCTGCCAATGTATAGATCAATATGAAGACTCAAGTGTTCTTCAGAAGTTTGTAGGTTCTTACTATATTCTCCTTTTAACCCTGTATTGGCATCAACAGCTTTCCTCTTATTAAGGAGTCTTTATATTCAGCATCAGGGACTTCAGACTCGGAAACTGCCTTTATTTTATTTCAAATTGGCCCAAATGACTCTAGAGTCCACTCTTCTGGTTGCCCTGAATATGTGAGGTAAGAACTCCCTAGTAGTAAAATAAGACAGTTAACAGGATGTATCCAAAATATCTTTATTGGGATGGTTTCCCATTCATCTTGATGCCCCATCTGAAGGAGCATCCTTCTGTAAGCCTTACTTTTCCTCCTATAGTCTGGCAGAGGACAGTAGAGCAGCCAACACACAAGACACTCTTTGTACCTGGCTAAAAACAGTAGTGATTTCATAGCCTGCTGGTCATTTCAGATTCATGAAATAGGAATTTGGGCTAGGCACCAGGCAGCACTTCTTGTGTTTCCTCTTCTCTTCTGGAGAGGGATGAAGCAGATCCTTTGTGAGAGGCATGTTCTCATGGGGAGGTTGTCACTGCCAGAAAGCTTGGTATAAACTTTTAAAATGTTGTATTTCAATTAACATGTACAATATGTTGATGTGATGCATTTATATATTGCAGCTTGATTACCACTGTAATGTTAACATCTCTATTATATCACATAATCATCATTTTTGTGATGAAAACATTTAAAAATCTAGTTTCTTAGCAACTTCGAAGTACAGAACACAGTATTGTAGATGATAAATATGATGCTGCACATTAGATTATCAGGACATAGCAACTGGTTTCAGGCTTGCACCCTTAAACAACATCTCCCCAGGTTCCCCCACTCCCAAACCCTGTAACCGCCATTATACTGCTTCAACAAGTTCATCTCTGGAGAAACAGACAACAAAACTAAGATACCTATGCTGAGCTTACATTGTTGTGAGGAATGGGGGCAAGAAGGGATGAAAAACAAATTTTAAAATTAAATTAATAGCATTCCTTGAAGATATTGTTGGTTCAGTCTTTACCACAATAAATGAAAACCATCAAATCAAATTACATAATTTTTTTTGTTTCCCAGTGCATATAAAAGAGAAAAAGTTGGCTTAAAGCTCACCATTCAGAAAACTAAAATCATGGCATCCAGTCTCATCACCTCATGGCAAATAGATGGGGAAACAGTGGCTGACTTTACTTTTCTCGGCTCCAAAATTACTGCAGATTGTGATTGCAGCCCGAAATTAAGAGACGCTTACTCTTTGGAAGGAAAGTTATAACCAATCTAGACAGCATAGAAAAGCAGAGACATTGCTTTGTCAACAAAGGTCCATCTAGTCAAGGCTATGGTTTTTCCAGTGGTCATGTATAGATGGGAGAGCTGGACTATAAAGAAAGCTGCTGCTGCTGCTAAGTCACTTCAGTCATGTCTGACTCTGTGTGATCCCATAGATGGAAGCCAACCAGATTCCCCCATCCCTGGGATTCTACAGGCAAGAACATTGGAGTGGGTTGCCATTTCCTTCTCCAATGCGTGAAAGTGAAGTCACTCAGCCATGTCCAACTCTTAGTGACCTCATGGCCTGCAGCCTACCAGGCTCTGCCACCCATAGGATATTCTAGGAAAGAGTACTGGAATGGGGTGCCATTCCGTTCAGTTCAGTTGCTCAGTCGTGTCTGACTCTGCAATGCCATGATGCAGCACACCAGGCCTCCCTGTCCATCACCAACTCCCAAGTTCACTCAAACTCACATTATCTAGTCGGTGATG
Organism: Redunca redunca; assembly: GCA_006410935.1. Lineage (NCBI taxonomy): Eukaryota > Metazoa > Chordata > Mammalia > Artiodactyla > Bovidae > Redunca > Redunca redunca. Next base: position 140,846 of record SJYQ01004059.1, read on the forward strand.
CCATCCAGCCATCTAATCCTCTGTCATCCCTTTCTCCTCCTGCCCCCAATCCCTCCCAGCATCAGAATCTTTTCCAATCAGTCAACTCTTTGCATGAGGTGGCCAAAGTACTGGAGTTTCAGCTTTAGCATCATTCCTTCCAAGAACACTCAGGACTGATCTCCTTCAGAATGGACTGGTTGGATCTCCTTGCAGTCCAAGGGACTCTCAAGAGTCTTCTCCAACACCACAGTTCAAAAGCATCAATTCTTCAGCACTCAGCTTTCTTCACAGTCCAACTCTCACATCTATACATGACTACTGGAAAAACTATAGCCTTGACTAGACAGACCTTTGTTGGCAAAGTAATGTCTCAGCTTCTCCGAAAGAAAGCTGAGTGCCAAAGAATTGATGCTTTTGAACAGCTGTGTTGGAGAAGACTCTTGAGAGTCACTTGGACTGCAAGAAGGTCCAACCAGTCCATCCTAAAGGAGATCAGTCCTGGGCGTTCATTGGAAGGACTGATGCTGAAGCTGAAACTCCAATGCTTTGGCCACCTGATGCAAAGAACTGACTAACTGGAAAAGACCCTGATGCTGGGAAAGATTGAGGGCAGGAGGAGAATGGGACGACAGAGGATGAGATGGTTGGATGGCATTATGGGCTCAGTGGACATGGGTTTTGGTGAACTCCAGGACAGTGAGGCCTGGAGTGCTGCAGTTCATGGGATCGCAAAGAGTCGGACATGACTGAGCGACTGAACTGCATATAAAAGTTATGTTTACACTATACTGTAGCATATTTAAACATGCAATAGCATTATGTCTGAAAAACAATGTACATACTTTAAATATTACTACAAAATGCTAGCCATCATCTCAGACTTCAGTAAGTCATTGTAGTAACAAAGATTATTGATCATAGATCACCATAACAAATATAACAATGGAAAAATTTGAAATATTAAGAGAATTACCAAAATGTGATACAGAGACATGAAGTAATCAAATACTCTTGGGAAAAATACAGTGCCAGGAGACACTCAAAATAGGGTTGTCATGACCTTCAATTTGTTTAAAAAAAATAAAAGGCAATATCTGCAAAGTGAAATAAAATGAGGTATGCCAGTAGTCTGTTAGATATTAACAGTTATGAGAAAGAGGGAAAATTGAATAATGGCAGATAAGAAACAATAGAACAAAATAAGGCAAGGTGGGGTTGGGGTTGGTGAACTAGAGTAGTCAATAAAGAATTGGTGTAGTTTTCATTGAGAAGTAAGAACTATATAGAGATTCTTAAGACATTTCTAAATATTGAATACTAGGATTTACCTTCTTAACTTTCACATGTAACATCAGTCAGTCAGTTAAGTTGCTCAGTCATGTCTAACTCTTTGTGGCCCCATGGACTGCAGCATGCCAGGCTTCCCTGTCCATCACCAACTCCCAGAGTTTACTCAAACTCATGTCCATTGAGTCCATGATGCCATCCAACCACCCCATCCTCTGTTGTCCCCTTCTCCTCCTGCCTTCAATATTTCCCAGTATCAGGATCTTTTTATATGAGTCATTTATTCATATAGGGTGGCCAAAGTATTAGAGTTTCAGCTTTAGCATCAGTCCTTCCAATAAATATTCAGGACTGACTTCCTTTAAGATGGACCAGTTGGATCACCTTGCAGTCCAAGGGACTCTCAAGAGTCTTCTCCAACACCACAGTTCGAAAGCATCAATTCTCAGTGCTCAGCTTTCTTTATAGCCCAACTCTCAAATCCATACATAGCTACTGGAAAAACCATCACTTTGACTAGATGGACTTTTGTTGGAAAAGTACTCTCTCTGCTTTTTAATATGCTATCTAGGTTGGTCATAACATTCCTTCCAAGGAGTAAGCATCTTTTAATTTCATGGCTGCAGTCACCATCTGCAGCGATTTGGGAGCCTCCTCAAAATAAAGTCTGCCACTGTTTCCACTGTTTCCCCTCTGTTTGCCATGAAGTGAAGAGACTGGATGCCATGATCTTAGTTTTCTGAATGTTGAGTTTTAAGCCAACCTTTTTACTCTCCTCTTTCACTTTCATCAAGAGGCTCTTTAGTTCTTCTTCGCCTTCCACCATAAGGGTGGTGTCATCTGCATATCTGAGGTTATTTATACTTCTGGAAATCTTGATTCCAGCTTGTGCCTCATCCAGCCCAGCATTTCTCATGATATATAACATACGTGTGTGCTAAGTCACTGCAGTCCTGTTTGACTCTGCGACCCTATGGGCTGTAGCCCACCACGCTTCTCTGTCCATTAGATTATCCAGGCAACAATACTGGTTAGGAGGCCGGGGGGGGGGGTGCAGCTCTAAGATGGCAGAAGAATAGGATGGGGAGACCACTTTCTCCCCGACAAATTCACTGAAAGAACATTTGAAAGCTGAGCAAATTCCACAAAACGGCTTCTGAATGCTGGCAGAGGACATCAGGCACCCAGAAAGGTAGCCTGTTGTCTTTGGAAGGAGGTAGGACAAAATATAAAAGGTAAAATGAGAGACAAAAGAGTTAGGGACAGAGACCCATCCCGGGAAGGGAGTCTTAAAAGAGAAGTTTCCAAACACCAGGAAACCCTCTCACCAGTGGGTCTGTGGGGAGTTTTGGAATCTCTGACAGCAACATAACTGGGAAGAAAAATAAATAAATAAAACCACAGATTACATGCCTAATGGCAACTCCTAGCAGAGAAGTAGCTCAGATGCTTGCATACACTACCAGCAAGCGGGGGCTGAACAGGGAGGCATCAACTGCATTGCTTAGGGTAAAGACCAGGCCTGAATGAGCTGAGGGAGCTAATATGAGATAGCAACCCAAACTGTGAGATAGTCAGAGAGACAAAGAAAGAAAAGAGAGAGAGAACTATCCTGCAAAAAGTCCTAATCTAAGGCATGACGCTTACTCCTTGGAAGAAAAATTATGACCAACCTAGATAGCATATTCAAAAGCAGAGACATTGCTTTGCCAACTAAGGTCTATCTAGTCAAGGCTACGGTTTTTCCAGTGGTCATGTATGGACGTGAGAGTTGGACTGTGAAGAAGGCTGAGCACAGAATTGATGCTTTTGAACTGTAGTGTTGGAGAAGACTCTTGAGAGTCCCTTGGACTGCAAGGAGATCCAACCAGTCCATTCTGAAGGAGATCAGCCCTAGGATTTCTTTGGAAGGACTGATGCTAAAGCTGAAACTCCAGTACTTTGGCCACCTCATGCGAAGAGTTGACTCATTGGAAAAGACTCTGATGCTGGGAGGGATTGGGGGCAGGAGGAGAAGGGGACGACAGAGGATGAGATGGCTGGATGGCGTCACTGACTCAATGGACGTGAATCTGAATGAACTCCGGGTGATAGACAGGGAGGCCTGGCGTGCTGTGATTCATGGGGTCGCAAAGAGTCAGACACGACTGAGCGACTGAACTGAACTGAACTAAAGGCACTGCCGGCAGGCTCACAGAACAAAGAACTAAGCGAATAACAGAGGAGAGCTAGCCGGCTGCAAACCGGCCCACACCCTGCTGGAGGCAGGGAGGCAGGTGGGGGACAGCCGGGGCCAGAAAGGGGTTATCTAGCCCCAGAGACAGCATCCTCTACCAAACTGCAAGCAGGCTCCCAGTTGCTAACCAAGACTTCTTGGGATTCTGGACGGTTGACATCCGCCAGGAGGGTCACATGTCATACGTGTCCCAGAAGGGACATATAGCACACCTGAGATGAGCACGCCCTCTGCCACCCAGGAAACTGTGCAGCTGGGACAGGGAAGGTGATAAGATGCACACCCCCCCTCACCTGGGGAGCCTGCGCTCACAAAGCACCTAGTTGCCTGAGCTGCTCGGACCTGGGAAGGGCACAAAACGCAGGCCCACCTGAGTCTGTGCTTTTGTGGATGCCCAAGAACCTGAACCTGAGTGGCTTAGACCTGGAAAGGGCCAGGGCCCACTTTAGACACTTCCCCTGCAGAGCAACCTAGATCCTGAGCAGTGTAGACTGGGAAAGCACACACACTGTGAGCGGGGACAAACCCAATATGGCTGAGACACTGCAAGCACTCCCCACACACACCACTGATATTTGTTTGCAGTGTTCCACCCTCCCCACAGCATGACTGAACAAGTGAGCCTAAATAAGTGACCACCTAGGCCCCCTTGTGTCAGTGTGGAAATTAAAAACTGAGTTCAGTTCAGTCACTCAATCGTATCCAACTCTTTGCAACCCCATGAATCGCAGCACACCAGGCCTCCCTGTCCATCACCAACTCCCGGAGTTCACTCAGACTCATGTCCATCGAGTCAGTGATGCCATCCACCCATCTCATCCTCTGTCATCCCTTTCTCCTCCTGCCCCCAATCCCTCCCAGCATCAGAGTCTTTTCCAATGAGTCAATTCTTTGCATGAGGTGGCCAAAGTACTGGAGTTTCAGCTTTAGCATCATTCCTTCCAAAGAAATCCCAGGGCTGATCTCCAGAATGAACTGGTTGGATCTCCTTGCTGTCCAAGGGTCTCTCAAGAGTCTTCTCCAACACCACGGTTCAAGAGCATCAGTTCTTTGGTGCTCAGTGTTCTTCACAGTCCAACTCTCACATCCATACATGACCACTGGAAAAACCATAGCCTTGACTAGACGGACATTTGTTGGCAAAATAATGTCTCAGCTTTTCAATATGCTATCTAGGTTGGTCATAACTTTTCTTCCAAGGAGTAAATGTCTTTTAATTTCATGGCTGCAGTCACCATCTGCAGTGAGTTAGACACTGAAGAGACCTGCAAACAGAGGAAGCTAAAATGGGAACTGCTTTGGAAGTGACAGGTGCAACGGATTAAAACCCTCTAGTTAGCACCGACTACATTGGAAGGGGCCTATAGATCATGAGAAGTATAAGCTGGAACAAGAAACTATATGAAACTGAACTAACCCCACACTGCCTGAAACAGCTCCAGAGAAATTCCTAGATATATTTTTACTATTGTCATTTTTTAAATTTTTTTAAGTCCTCTATTACCCCTTTATTTTTTTTAATTTAAATTTATTCATTTTAATTAGAGGCTAATTACTTTACAATATTGTATTGGTTTTGTCATACATTAACGTGAATCTGCCACTGGTGTACACATGTTCCCCATCCTGAACCCCCCTCCCACCTCCTTCCCCATACCATCCCTCTGGGTCATCCCAGTGCACCAGCCCCAACCATCCTGTATCCTGCATCGAAGCTGGACTGGCGATTCGTTTCTTATATGATATTATACATGTTTCAGTGCCATTCTCCCAAATCATCCCACCCTCTCCCTCTCCCACAGAGTCCAAAAGACTGTTCTATACATCTGTGTCTCTTTTGCTGTCTCACATACAGGGTTATCATTACCATCTTTCTAAATTTCATATATACGTGTTAGTATACTGTATTGGTGTTTTTCTTTCTGGCTTACTTCACTCTGTATAATCAGCTCCAGTTTCATCCACCTCATTAGAACTGATTCAAATGTATCTTTTTAATGGCTGAGTAATACTCCATTGTGTATAGGTACCACAGCTTTCTTATCCATTCATCTGCTGATGGATATCTAGGTTGCTTCCGTGTCCTGGCTATTATAAACACTGCTGTGAGACATATGTACCCCAATACTACTCCTGTACTTTTCGTTTTTATAACCTACTGTTACTTTGCAAAAAAAAAAAAAGACCCTATTTTTAAAGCAAACGTCATAAATATTTTTTATAATTTTTGTGATTTTGTTTGTTTTTTTAATACCGTATTTTTGAGAGTCTAACCTCTACTCTAGATTTTTAATCTTTGCTTTTGGTATTTGTTATCAAATTTGTACCTTTAAAAATCCAATATTCAGTACCCATTTTTACTTGGGAGCAAGATTGCTGGCTTGAATGCTCTCTTCCCCTTTTGACTCTTCTTTTCTCCCCCAGGTCACCTCTATCTCCTCCCTCCCCCTTCTCTTCTCTACCCAACACTGAATCTCTTTGTGTGTTCCAGGCTATGGAGAACACTTAGGGAACTAATTACTGGCTAGATCTGTCTCTCTCCTTTGATTTGCCCTCTTCTGCTCCTGGTGACCTCGATCTCCCACCTCCCTCTTCTCTTATTCATGTAACTCTATGAACCTCTCTGGATGTCCCTCACTGTGGAAAATGTTTTCACCATTAACCTAGATGTTTTATCTTTGGTGCTGTATGGATGGAGAAGTCTTGAGTCTATTGAAAGAATAAGACTGAAAACCAAAGGCAGGAGGCTTAAGTCCAAAACCTGAGAACACCAGAGAACTCCTGACTCCAGGGAACATTAATCAATGAAAACTCATCCAAAAGTCTCCATACCTACACTGAAACCAAGCACCACCCAAGAGCCAACAAGTCCCAGAGCAAGACATACCATGCAAATTCTCCAGCAATGCAGGAACAGAGTCCTGAGCTTCAAAATACAGGATGCCCAAAGTCATACCAAACCCACAGACATCTCAAAACTCACTACTGGACACTGCATTGCACTCCAGAGAGAAGAAATCCAGCCCTACCCACCAGAACACTGACACAAGCTTCCCTAACCAGGAAACATTGACAAGCCACCTGTCCAACACCCCACCCATAGCTAGGAACCTCCACAATAAAGAACCACAAACTGCCAGAATACAGAAAGGCCACCCAAACACATCAATCAAAACAAGTTTAAAAGGCATAGAAATACTCAGCAGGTAAAGGAACATGATACATGCCCACGAAACCAAACAAAAGAGGAAGAGATAAAGAGTCTGCTTGAAAAAGAATTCACAATAATGATAGTAAAAATGATCCAAAGTCTTGAAAATAAAATGGAGTTAAGATAAATAGTCTGGAGTGAAGGATTGAGAAGATGCAAGAAAGATTTAACACGGACATAGAAGAAATATAAAAGAGTCAATACATAAAGAATAATGCAATAAATGAGATAAAAAACACTCTGGAGGGAACCAACAGTAGAATAAAAGGGGCAGAAGATAGGATAAGCGAAGTAGAAGATAGAATGGTAGAAATAAATGAAGCAGAGAGGAAAAAAGAAAAAAAATTAAATGAAATGAGGACAACCTCAGAGACCTCTGGGACAATCTTAAATGTCCCAACATTAGAATCACAGGAGTCCCAGAAGAAAACAAAAAGAAAGGCCATGAGAAAATAGTTGAGGAGATAATAATTGAAAACTTCCCTAAAATGGGGAAGAAAATAGCCACCCAAGTCCAAGAAACCCAGAGAGTCCCAAACAGGATAAACCCAAGATGAAACACCCCAAGACACATATTAATCAAATTAACAAAGATCACACACAAAGAACAAATATTAAAAGCAGCAAGGGAAAAATAACACACAAGGGGATTCCCATAAGGATAACAGCTGATCTTTCAATAGAAACTCTTCACACCAGGAGGGAATGGCAGGACATACTTAAAGTGATGAAAGAAAATAACCTACAGCCCAGATTACTGTACCCAGCAAGGATCTCATTCAAATATGAAGGAGAAATCAAAAGCTTTACAGACGAGCAAAAGCTGAAAGAATTCTGAACCACCAAGCCAGCTCTCCAACAAATGCTAAAGGATCTTCTCTAGACAGGAAACACAGAAAGAGTGTATAAACTCAAACCCAAAATAATAAAGTAAATGGCAACGGGATCATACTTATCAATAATTGCCTTAAATGTAAATGGGTTGAACGCCCCAACCAAAAGACAAAGACTGGCTGAATGGATACAAAAACAAGACCCCTATATATGTTGTCTACAAGAGACCCACCTCGAAACAAGGGACACATACGGACTGAAAGTGAAGGGCTGGGAAAAGATAATCCATGCAAATAGAGACCAAAAGAAAGCAGGAGTGGCAATACTCATAGCAGATAAAATAGGCTTTAAAATAAAGGCTGTGAAAAGAGACAAAGAAGGACACTACATAACGATCAAAGGATCAATCCAGGAGGAAGATATAACAATTACAAATATATATGCACCCAACATAGGAGCACCACAATATGTAAGACAAATGCTAACAAGTATGAAACGGAAAATTAACAATAACACAATAATAGTGGGAGACTTTAATATCCCACTCACACCTATGGATAGATCAACTGAACAGAAAATTAACAAGGAAACACAAACTTTAGATGATACAATAGACCAGTTAGACCTCACTGATATCTGTAGGACATTTCACCCCAAAACAATGAATCTCACCTTTCTCTCAAGCACACACGGAACCTTCTCCAGGACTGATCACAACCTGGGCCATAAATCTAGCTGTGGTAAATTCAAAAAAAATTGAAATTATTCCAAGCACTTTTTCTGACCACAGTGCAGTAAGATTAGATCTCAATTACAGGAGGAAAACTAGTTAAAATTCCAACATTTTGAGGCTGAACAACACGTTTCTGAATAACCAACAAATCACAGAAGAAATCAAAAAGAAATCAAAATATGCATAGAAAGAAATGAAAATGAAAACACATCCCAAAACCTACGGGACAGTGTAAAAGCAGTCTAAGGGGAAGGTTCATAGCAATACAGGCTTACCTCAAGAAACAAGAAAAAAGTCAAATAAATAACCTAACTCTACACCTGAAGTAACTAGAAAAGGAAGAAATGAAGAACCCCAGGGTTACTAGAAGGAAATAAATCTTAAAAAATAAGGCAGAAATAAATGCAAAAGAAACAAAAAAGACTACAGGAAAAATCAACAAAACTAAAAGTTGGTTCTTTGAGAAGATAAATAAAATTGACAAATTATTAGCCAGACTCATCAAGAAACAAAGGGAAAGAATCAAATCAACAAAATTAGAAATGAAAATGGAGAAATCACAACAGACAACACAGAAATACAAAGGATCATAAGAGTCTACTATCAGCAACTATATGCCAATAAAATGGACAACTTCGAAGAAATGGACAAATTCTTAGAAAAGTATAACTTTCCAAAACTGAACCAGAAAGAAATAGAAAATCTTAACAGACCCATCACCAGCACAGGAATTGAAACTGTAAACAGAAATCTTCCAGCAAACAAAATCCCAGGACCAGAGGGCCTCACAACTGAATTCTATCAAAAATTTAAAGAGCAAACACCTATCCTACTCAAACTCTTCCAGAAAATTGCAGAGGAAGGTAAACTCCAAACTTATTCTATGAGGCCACCATCACCCTAATACCAAAACCAGACAAAGATGACAAAAAAAAAAAAAGAAGAAGAAGAAGAAGAAAACTACAGGCCAATATCACTGATGAACATAGATGTAAAAATCCTTAACAAAATCCTAGCAAACAGAATCCAACAACATATTAAAAAGATCATACATCATGACCAAGGGGGCTTTATCCCAGGGATGCAAGGATTCTTCAATATCCACAAATCAATGTAATAAACCACATTAACAAATTGAAAGATAAAAACCATACGATTATCTCAATAGATGCAAAGAAAGCCTTTAACAAAATTCAACATCCATTTATGGTAAAAAAAAAAAAAAAAAACCTCCAGCAAGCAGGAATAGAATGAACATATCTCAACATATTAAAAGCTATATATGACAAACCCACAGCAAACATTATCCTCAATGGTGAAAAATTGAAAGCATTTCCCCTAAAGTCAGGAACAAGACAAGGGTGCCCATTCTCACCATTACTATTCAACATAATTTTGGAAGCTTTACCCACAGCAATCAGAGGAGAAAAAGAAATAAAGGGAATCCAGATTGGGAAAGAAGTAAAACTTTCACTGTTTGCAGATGACATGATCCTCGACATAGAAAACACTAAAGATTCCACCAGAAAATTACTAGAGCTAATCAATGAATACAGTAAAGTTGCAGGATATAAAATCAACACACAGAACTCCCTTGCATTCCTATACACTAACAATGAGAAAACAGAAAGAGAAATTAAGGAAACAATTCCATTCACCATTGCAACGAAAAGAATAAAATACTTAGGAATATATCTACCTAAAGAAACTAAAGACCTATATATAGAAAACTATGAAAGACTAATGAAAGAAATCAAAGAGGACACAAATAAATGGAGAAATATACCATGTTCATGGACTGGAAGAATCAATATAGTGAAAATGAGTATACTACCCCAAAGCAATCTATAGATTCAATGTGATCCTTATCAAGCTACCAACAGTATTTTTCACAAAACTAGAACAAATAACTTCACAATTTGTATGGAAATACAAAAAACCTCGACTAGCCAAAGCATTTTGAGAAAGAAGAATAGAACTGGAGGAATCAACCTGTCTGACTTCAGGCTCTACTACAGTTCATTCAGTTCAGTTCAGTCATGTCCGACTCTTTGCAACCTCATGAACTGCAGCACACCAGGCCTCCCTGTCCATCACCAAATCCCTGAGTTCACTCAGACTCATGTCCATCAAGTCAGTGATGCCATCCAGCCATTTCATCCTCTGTTGTCCCTTCTTTCTCCTGCTCCCAATCCCTCCCAGCATCAGAGTCTTTTCCAATGAGTCAACTCTTAGCATGAGGGGGCCAAAGTACTGGAGTTTCAGCTTTAGCATCAGTCCTTCCAAAGAACACCCAGGACTGACTTCCTTTAGAATGGACTGTTTGGATCTCCTTGCAGTCCAAGGGACTCTAAAGAGTCTTCTCCAACACCACAGTTCAAAAGCATCAATTCTTTGGTGCTCAGCTTTCTTTATAGTCCAACTCTCACATCCATACATGACCACTGGAAAAATCATACTACAAAGTATGATTTTTTGGCTATTCTACAAACCTATAAAAATATGGCAGTGGCACAAAGACAGAAATATAGATCCGTGGAACAAAATAGAAAGCCCAGAGATAAATCCACGCACCTATGGACTCCTTATCTTTGACAAAGGAAGCAAGAATATACAATAGAGAAAAGACAATCTCTTTAACAAGTGGTGCTGGGAAAACTGGTCAACCACTTGTAAAAGAATGAAACTAGATCACTTTCTAACACCATTCACAAAAATAAACTCAAAATGGATTAAAGATCTAAATGTAAGACTAGAAACTATAAAACTCCTAGAGGAAAACATAGGCAAAACATTCTCTGACATAAATCACAGTAGGATCCTCTATGACCCACCTCCCAGAGTAATGGAAATAAAAGCAAAAATAAACAATTAATTAAACCTAATTAAACTTAAATGCTTTTGCACAACGAAGGAAACTATAAGCAAGGTGAAAAGACAGCCTTCAGAATGGGAGAAAATAATAGCAAATGAAGCAACTGGCAAAGAATTAATCTAAAAACTAAACAAGCAATCCGTGCAGCTCAATTCCAGAAAATAAAAGACCCAATCAAAAAATGGGTCAAAGAACTAAACAGACATTTTGCCAAAGAGGCCATACAGATGGCTAACAAACACATGAAAAGATGCCCAACATCAACTCATTATCAGAGAAATGCAGATCAAAACCACAATGAGTTACCCCCTCACACGGGTAGAATGGCTGCTATCCAAAAGTCTACAATCAATCAATGCTGGAGAGGATGTGGACAAAAGGGAACCCTGTTACACTATTGGTGGGAATGCAAACTAATACAGCTACTATGGAGAACAGTGTGTAGATTCCTTTAAAAACTGGAAATAGAACTGCCATATGACCTAGCAATCCCACTGCTTGGCATACAAACTAAGGAAACCAGAATTCAAAGAGACACGTGTATCCCAATGTTCATCACAGTCTGTTTATAATAGCCAGGACATGGAAGCAACCTAGATGTCCATCAGCAGACAAATGGATAAGAAAGCCTTGATACACATACACAATGGAATGTTACTCAGCCATTAAAAAGAATACATTTGAATCAGTTCCAGTGAGGTGGATGAAACTGGAGCCTATTATACAGAGTGAAGTAAGCCAGAAAGAAAAACACCAATACAGTATACTAATGCATATATATGGAATTTAGAAAGATTGTAATGATAACCCTATATATGAGACAGCAAAAGAGACACAGATGTATAGAACAGTCTTTTGGACTCTGTGGGAGAAGGCGAGGACAGGATAATTTGAGAGAATAGCATTGAAACATGTATATTATCATATAAGAAACTTCATATGAGAAACAGATTGCCAGTCCGGGTTTGATGCATGAGACAGGGTGCTCAGGGCTGGTGCACTTTGATGACCCAGATGGATGGGATGGGGAGGGAGGTGGGAGGGGGGTTCAGGATGGGGAATACATGTATGCACATGGATGATTCATGTCAATGTATGGCAAAAACCACTACAATACTGTAAGTTAATTAGCCTCCAATTAAAATAAATAAAGTTAAAAAAAAATAAAAAGAATACTGGTGTGGGTTGCCATGCCCTCCTCCAGGGGATCTTCAAGAACCAGGGATCAAACCCTCATATCTTGCCTTGTCAGGTAAGTTCTTTACCACAAGTGCCACTTGGAAAGCCCCCATATAGCATACTGCAGTGTTAATAATATCTATCATGTTGCACATTGCATCCCCAATACTTAAATATACTTGAAAGTTTGCAGTACCTTTTGCCTGTCTTCATCCCATTTCTCTTTCCCTCATATGAGATGATGGATGTTCCCTAAACCTAATGTGATTATTATGTAATGATCATTATGCTCTATACCTTAAACTTATACACTACTGTTAAGTCAATTATTTCTAAAAACTGGAAGAAAAACTACTGCATTTTACAAATGTTTTTCTGTTCCAACTCTTTTGCAACCCCATGAACTGTAGCCACTTCCATGGGATTTCCCAAGCAAGGATACTAGAGTGGGTTGCCATTTCCTTCTTCAGGGGATCATCCTGACCCAGAGATCAAGCCCATGTCTCCTGGATTGCAGATAGATTCTTTACAGCTGAACCACCAAGGAAACCCAAAATTCTACATTATTGTATATAATATGTGAGTGAGTGAAAGTTGCTCAGTTGTGTCTGACTCTTTGTGACTCCATGAGCTATACAGTCCATGGAATTGTCTAGGTCAGAATACTGGAGTGGGTAGTCTTTCCCTTCTCCAGGGGATCTTCCAAACCCAGGGATCAAACCCAAGCCTCCCACATTGCAGGTGGATTCTTTACCAGCTGAACCACAAAGGAAGCCCATATAATATAGTTATGTTATATAATAGAAATTCCACCTATACAAACATAAACAAATTTGGAAGGTAATACTGTAAAAAGGATTTGTGTCTTTTAAGCAACATGAAAAGTATATATGAAAAATAGATTTAAATACTTCAATATAATATAAAATGAATAGAGGATATATTCTCAAAAAAAGAACTATAGACAAGTTATAAACATTATGTAGAATATGGATACATATAAATGAAAAATTGTGAATTGCAATTATGGGATATTCCTTTTTACATATAAAAATTTGCAAATAACTTTTAAAAGGCCATAGTCAACGTTGGGAAATATTTTGTGATAAGCTAGTATGCACTCAGAGAAGGCAATGGCAACCCACTCCAATACTCTTGCCTGGAAAATCCCATGGACAGAGGAGCCTGGTAGGCTGCAGTCTATGGGGTTGCTAAGAGTCAGACACGACTGAGTGAGTTCACTTTCACTTTTCACTTTCATGAATTGGAGAAGGAAATGGCAACCCACTCCAGTGTTCTTGCCTGGAGAATCCCAGGGACAGAGGAGCCTGGTGGGCTGCCGTCTATGGGGTTGCACAGAGTCGGACACAACTGAAGCAATGCAGCAGCAGCAGTATGCACTACTCATTAAAGTACGATACAGCTTTCTGGAAAGCAATGTATATATAAAGAGTCCTTATATGATAAACATAATGATTCAAAAATTTTTCACAAAAAGTACTTAACAGAATATGCTCACAACATAAAATAAAATAAAAAATCCAAGTCACAAAATGATCTCGTTTGTACAATGCATGTAAACGTTTGTGAAAATAAACAGAGATGAAATACACATGACTTTAGAATTCACAGTTTCATTTATTTATACAAGTAAATTCTTTCAGTTCTAATGAGACCATGCCTTAGGAGTTATAATATAAGAGGGAATTAAGAGTGACCAACTATAGCCAACTGCCTAGCATCCAAAGTACAACACAGATTTATCTGTTCTGAATTTCATATTATATGTGTTATGTGCAAAGTGTAGTGAAAGTCACTCAGTCGTGTCAGATTCTTTGCAATCCCACTAGGCTTTTTTGTCTATGGAATTTCCCAGGCAAGAATAATGGAATGGGTTGCCATTTTCTTCTCCATATGTGTAATACTTCTTGTCAATTTGGAAATTTTTCCATTAGTCCTCCAGAGAAATTTATAACAAAACTACTCTTTGTGAATGATTAAATTTACAACAAACAAAAAATCAACAAAAATCAGTGACTAAATTGCAGAAATTTACAAAAAAAAAAAACAGTGATTAAATTGAAGGACTAAAATAAAGAGATCATTTTACTTTACGCACACACCAAGGGAACTAATCTGGCAGAAGTTCAGCTCTATTACCAGAACAACACTGCTGCCCTGAATAATTCTGCTTCTTTATATACTTAGCAAATAAAAATAAAAGATTTAGAGAAGTGTTTCAGTGAGGGCCCTAGGCAGTATAACAAAACTTTACATTGGGCATGAAAATATTAACTTTAAAAATATTAATGAAAATTCAAAAGGCTATTAATTTGTGATATGATATATTTATAAAACATGGAACTTAATTAACAAATGTGATTCAAGGGAAAACAACCAGCCTATATAGAGTGAAGTCACCACTGCAAATAAGGGCTAAGAGCTTTAAGAAGCATTTCTATTTTTGTTATGTAAGTTTTATCATGTAAGTTTGGTTTATCTGATAAGTAGATATGAAAGATTTTATTTCTGAGCTAAAGAGACTCAGAAAAGTGGATTAGAGGCTAGAATAATCAATCAATAGGGAGAAAACTTGTTCATTAACATACAAGATTTGTAGTTTAGTAATTATCAATGAATGAATTGATAAGCTTATCAATTACCATAGCTTTGGTTTTATAGGTCTGAGGCAGTTCCCAGTAGATGTTACAATACTAAAAAAAGAAAGAACATAGCTCAGTCGTATCAAACTATTTGCGACCCCATGGACTATACCATCCATGGAATTCTCCAGACCAGAATACTGGAGTGGGTAGCCTTTCCATTCTTCAGGGGATCTTCCCAACCCAGGGATCAAACCCAGGTCTCCTGCATTGCAGGCAGATTTTTACCAGCTGAGCCATAAGGGAAGCCCACTATACTAATAATGCAAAGTTTATTTTGGTGTCAAATTAATTTTAATACCTCCATAAATACATTTGCGGTAAGTTTGTAGGTTAATTAAAGGCCTAAAGGGATCAATTAAACTAGTGCATTATGTAGTAGAAACTATATGCACAGACGATATCTTCTTTAAAAGTCACATTGATAACAAGAAAATGTTAATGTAACTTTTTGGATCTTTTAATAAACTCTATTCATCTTTAGATAATTTTCCTTCAGAAAATGCTTATATTACTCATTTCACTTCCTACCTTTTCCAAACATTTTCACAAATCTTTCTACAAGAGTTTTTCTTTTTGTATAACTCTGTACAATAAAAGACTTACGTTAGCCTAGTAAATTTTCAGCAGGAAGTTGTTAAAAAACAAACTACCTAAAAGAAAGGAGCAACTGTTCTGGAAATCAAGGCCAACTTCATTAAAAGTAAAGAGTCCAAGAGTTGAAGTTCAGTTCAGTCTCTCAGTCATGTCCGACTCTTTACGACTCCATGAATCACAGCACACCAGGCCTCCCTGTCCATCACCAACTCCCAGAGTTCACTCAAACTCTTGTCCATCAAGTCGGTGATGCCATCCAGCCATCTCATCCTCTGTCTTCCCCTTCTCCTCCTGCCCCCAATCGCTCCCGGTATCAGGGTATTTTCCAATGAATCAACTCTTTGCATGAGGTGGCCAAAGTACTGGAGTTTCAGCTTTAGCATCAGTCCTTCCAATGAATACCCAGGACTGATCTCCTTTAGGATGGACTGGTTGGATCACCTTGCAGTCCAAGGGACTCTCAAGAGTCTTCTCCAACACCACAGTTGAAAAGCATCAATTCTTTGGCACTCAGCTTCTTTCACAGTCTAACTCTCACATCCATACATGATCACTGGAAAAACCATAGCCTTGACTAGATGGACCTTTGTTGGCAAAGTAATGTCTCTGCTTTTGAATATGCTATCTAGGTTGGTCATAACTTTCCTTCCAAGGAGTAAGCGTCTTTTGATTTCAGGGCTGCAATCACCATCTGTAGTGATTTTGGAGCTCAAAAAAAAATAAAGCCTGACACTGTTTCCCCATCTATTTGCCATGAAGTGATGGGACCAGATGCCATGGTTTTCTGAATGTTGAGCTTTAAGCCAACTTTTTCCAAATGCAATATTGGCCTTGTTGTATACTAGTGAAAAGAAGCCATAGGGGCATAGAGAAAATAAATTGTTGAATGTCTGCTGTCTAAATCAGCACTGTTGGGCAATGCATACTAATCTCTTATTCAGTCCTCAAAGTATTATTTCTAATATACAAATATGGATATAAGACTTACTGTCTAGACAATGTGATCAAGATCACTTGAAGTGATGTGTTAGTCGCTCAGTCATGTCAGACTCTTTGTAACCCCATGGACAGGGGCTTGCCAGGCTCTTCCATCCATGGGATTTTCCAGGTAAAAATACTGGAGTGGGTTGCTGTTTCCTTCTCTGGGGATCTTCCCGACCCAGCGATCAAACCCAGGTATCCTGAATTCCAGGCAGATTCTTTACCATCTGAGCCAGCAGGGAAGCTCAAGATTACCAAGCTAATGGACAATAAGACCAAGTTTTAAATCCAAATCTCTCTAATCCTAATGATGTTCATATAAAACATGGTTCAGACCAAAGACTGAAGGAAAAAATACAAGCAGATGCCAGTGAGCAAGGTGTGTTTAGGGATTAATGCAGCCACCAGAGGATGTGGGAGCTGCCTGGAGGGGCTTCCAGTGAACTTAAACTATTTTTATTTTGCTCTTACTTACATATTTTATATTTGCACATTTTTTTTACCAGTTCTTTGTACCTGTGGCTCTGACATAACTATAAAGCAAATCAAATATACAAACAAATATTATAAAAGAAAAGCACCTACAGGGAAAAATAAACATGTAGTGTTTTACATTTTTTCAGATACAGTTTTATTTGCTATATAAACATATGCACATAGATATGTATGTGTATTTATATAGATGTTTTATAATT
>SJYQ01004059.1:158154-181403 GCA_006410935.1 Redunca redunca
GACATATACATAGATTTTTGAAAAGACTTAAATGTTATAGGCATTTGTTAGAGAACATTTAAGTATTCTAATTTCCTCAAACAAGCTCAGACAAAATGAATTTTCAGATTCCTTGCAGCATTACACATCCTATTATCTGAACTGATTGTTTTGGTGTTTGTTTTTGTTTGTTTGTTTGTTGGTTGGTATTTGTTATCAATTTTGTACCTTTAAAAACCCAATCTTCAGTACCCATTTTTACTTGGGAGCAAGATTACTGGCTTGACTGCTCTCTCCCTCTTTGGACTCTCCTTTTTCTCCACCAGGTCACTTCTATCTACTCCCTCCCCCTTCTCTTCTCTACCCAACTCTGTGAAACTCTTTGTGTGTTCCAGACTGTGGAGAACACTTAAGGAACTGATTTCAGGCTGGATCTGTCTCTCTCCTTTGATTTGCCCTCTTCTGCTCCTGGTGACCTCGATCTCCCACCTCCCTCTTCTCTTCTCCATGTAACTCTATGAACCTCTCTGGGTGTCCCTCACTGTGGAGAAACTTTTCATCTTTAACCTAGATGTTTTTATCACTGGTGCTGTATAGATGGAGAAATCTTGAGGCTACTGTAAGAATAAGACTGAAGACCAGAGGCAGGAGGCTTAAGTCCAAATCCTGAGAACACCAGAGAATTCCTGACTCCAGGGAACATTAATCGATAGGAGTTCATCAAATGCTTCCATACCTACACTGAAACCAAGCACCACCCAAGGGCCAACAAGTTCCAGAGCAAGACATACCACGCAAATTCTCCAGCAACGCAGGAACATAACCCTGAGCTTCAATATACAGGCTGCCCAAAGTCACTCCAAACCCACTGACATCTCCTACCTCATTACTGGACACTTCATTGCACTCCAGGGAGAAGAAATCCAGTTTCACCCACCAGAACACTGACACAAGCTTCCCTACCAGGAAATCTTGACAAGCCACCACCCATCCAACCCCACCCACAGCAAAGAAACTCCACAATAAAGAGAACTCCTCAAACTGGCAGAATACAGAAAGGCCACCCCAAACACAGCAATATAAACAAGATGAAGAGGCAGAGAAATACCCAGCAGGTAAAGGAAAAGGATAAATGCCCACCAAACCAAACAAAAGAGGAAGAGATAGGGAATCCACATGATAAGGAACTCCAAATAATGATAGTGAAAATGATCCAAAATCTTGAAAATAAAATGGAGTTACAGATAAAGAGCCTGGAGTGAAGGACTGAGAAGATGAGAGAAAGATTTAACAAGACCTAGATGAAATAGGTCCTTGTTATTTCTTCTAGGTCCTAGAAGAAATACAGAGAAGGCAATGGCAACCCACTCCAGTACTCTTGCCTGGAAAATCCCCTGGACAGAGGAGCCTGGTGGGCTGCAGTCCATGGGGTTGCTAAGAGTTGGACATGACTGAGCAACTTCACTTTCACGCATTAGAGAAGGAAATGGCAACCCACTCCAGCGTTCTTGCCTGGAGAATCCCAGGGACAGGGGAGCCTGGTGGGCTGCTGTCTCTGGGGTTGCACAGAGTTCGACACAACTGAAGCGACTTAACAGTAGCAGCAGTAGCAGTAGAAGAAATAAAAAAGAGTAAATACATAATGAATAATGCAATAAATGAGATAAAAAAAACACTCTGGAGGGAACCAACAGTAGAATAAAAGGGACAGAAGATAGGATAAGCGAAGTAGAAGATAGAATGGTAAAAACACATGAAACAGAGAGGAAAAAAGAAAAATGAATTAAAAGAAATGAGGACAACCTCAGAGACCTCTGGGACAATCTTAAATGTCCCAACATTAGAATCACAGGAGTCCCAGAAGAAAACAAAAAGAAAGGCCATGAGAAAATAGTTGAGGAGATAATAATTGAAAACTTCCCTAAAATGGGGAAGAAAATAGCCACCCAAGTCCAAGAAACCCAGAGAGTCTCAAACAGGATAAACCCAAGATGAAACACCCCAAGACACATATTAATCAAATTAACAAAGATCACACACAAAGAACAAATATTAAAAGCAGCAAGGGAAAAATAACACACAAGGGGATTCCCATAAGGATAACAGCTGATCTTTCAATAGAAACTCTTCACACCAGGAGGGAATGGCAGGACATACTTAAAGTGATGAAAGAAAATAACCTACAGCCCAGATTACTGTACCCAGCAAGGATCTCATTCAAATATGAAGGAGAAATCAAAAGCTTTACAGACGAGCAAAAGCTGAAAGAATTCTGAACCACCAAGCCAGCTCTCCAACAAATGCTAAAGGATCTTCTCTAGACAGGAAACACAGAAAGAGTGTATAAACTCAAACCCAAAATAATAAAGTAAATGGCAACGGGATCATACTTATCAATAATTGCCTTAAATGTAAATGGGTTGAACGCCCCAACCAAAAGACAAAGACTGGCTGAATGGATACAAAAACAAGACCCCTATATATGTTGTCTACAAGAGACCCACCTCGAAACAAGGGACACATACGGACTGAAAGTGAAGGGCTGGGAAAAGATAATCCATGCAAATAGAGACCAAAAGAAAGCAGGAGTGGCAATACTCATAGCAGATAAAATAGGCTTTAAAATAAAGGCTGTGAAAAGAGACAAAGAAGGACACTACATAACGATCAAAGGATCAATCCAGGAGGAAGATATAACAATTACAAATATATATGCACCCAACATAGGAGCACCACAATATGTAAGACAAATGCTAACAAGTATGAAACGGAAAATTAACAATAACACAATAATAGTGGGAGACTTTAATATCCCACTCACACCTATGGATAGATCAACTGAACAGAAAATTAACAAGGAAACACAAACTTTAGATGATACAATAGACCAGTTAGACCTCACTGATATCTGTAGGACATTTCACCCCAAAACAATGAATTTCACCTTTTTCTCAAGCACACATGGAACCTTCTCCAGGACTGATCACAACCTGGGCCATAAATCTAGCCTTGGTAAATTAAAAAAAAAAAATTGAAATTATTCCAAGCATCTTCTCTGACCACAATGCAGTAAGATTAGATCTCAATTACAGGAGAAAAAATATTTAAAATTCCAACATATGGAGGCTGAACAACACGCTGCTGAATACCAACAAATCACAGAAGAAATCAAAATATGCATAGAAACAAATGAAAATGAAAACACAACAACCCAAAACCTGTGGGACACTGTAAAAGCAGTGCTAAGAGGAAGGTTCATAGCAATACAGGCATACCTCAAGAAATAAGAAAAAGGTCAAATAAATAATCTAACCCTACACCTAAAGCAACCAGAAAAGGAAGAAATGAAGAACCCCAGGGTTTGTAGAAGGAAAGAAATCTTAAAAATTAGGGCAGAAATAAATGCAAAAGAAACAAAAGACACCATAGCAAAAATCAACAAAGCCAAAAGCTGGCTATTTGAAAGGATAAATAAAATGGACAAACCATTAGCCAGACTCATCAAGAAACAAAGGGAGATAAATTATATCAATAAAATTAAAAATGTAAATGGACAGATCACAACAGACAACACAGAAATACAAAGGATTAGAAGAGACTACTATCAGCAATTATATGCCAATCAAATTGACAACTTGGAAGAAATGGGCAAATTCTTAGAAAAGTACAACTTTCCAAAACTGAACCAGGAAGAAATAGAAAATCTTAACAGACCCATCACAAGCACAGAAATTGAAACTCTATGACCCACCTCCCAGCATATTGGAAAGAAAAGCAAAACTAAACAAATGGGACTTAATTAAACTTAAAAGCTTCTGCACAATGAAGGAAACTATAAGCAAGGTGAAAAGACAGCCTTCAGAATGGGAGAAAATAATAACAAATGAAGCAACTGACAAAGCATTAATCTAAAAAATATACAAGCAATTCCTGCAGCTCAATTCCAGAAAAATAAATGACCCAATCAAAAAATGGACCAAAGAACTAAACAGACTTTCCCCAAAGAAGCCACACAGATAGCTAACAAACACATGAAAAGATGCCCAACATCACTCATTATCAGAGAAATGCAAATCAAAACCACAATGAGTTACCCCCTCACATGGGTCAGAATGGCTGCTATTCAAAAGTCTACAAACAATAAATGTTGGAAAGGATGTAGAGAAAAGGGAACCCTCTTACACTGTTGGTCAGAATTCAAACTAGTACAGCTACTATGGAGAACACTGTGAAGATTCCTTTAAAAAACTGGAAATAGAACTGCCATATGACCCAGCAATCCCAATGCTGGGCATACACACTGGGGAAACCAGAATTCAAAGAGCCACGTGTACCCCAATGTTCATCTCAGCACTGTTTATAATAGCCAGGACATGGAAGCAACCTAGATGTCCATCAACAGACGAATGGATAAGAAAGTTGTGGTACATATACACAATGGAGTATTACTCAGCCATTAAAAAGAATACATTTGAATCTTTTCTAATGAGGTGGATGAAACAGAGTGAAGTAAGCCAGAAAGAAAAGCACCAATACAGTATGCTGCTAAGTCGCTTCAGTCATTTCCAACTCTGTGCGACCCCATAGATGGCAGCCCACCAGGCTTCCCCGTCCCTGGGATTCTCCAGGCAAGAACACTGGGGTGGGTTGCCCTTTCCTTCTCCAATGCATGAATGTGTAAAGTGATAGTGAAGTCACTCAGTCATGTTCAACTCTTAGCAACTGCATGCACTGCAGCCTACGAGGCTCCTCCATCCATGTGATTTTCCAGGCACAAGTACTGGAGTGGGGTACCATTGCCTTCTCCCCAGTACAGCATAATAATGCATATATATGGAATTTAGAAAGATGGTAACGGTGACCCTGTATACGAGACAGCAAAAGAGACACAGATGTATAGAACAGTCTTTTGGACTCTGTGGGAGACGGTGAGGGTGGAATAATTTGGGAGAATAGCAGTGAAACATGTATATTATCATATGTGAAATGAATCGCCAGTCCAAGTTCAGTGCGTGATACAGGAAGCTTGGGGCTTGTGCACTGGGATGACCCAGAAGGATGGTATGGGGAGGGAGATAGGAGGGGGATTCAGGATGGGGAACACATGTACACCCGTGGTGGATTCATGTCAATGTATGGCAAAGCCAATACAATTTTGTAAAGTAATTATCCTCCAATTAAAATAAATAAATTTATATTAAAAATGAAAAAATAAAATTGTGACTATATGAACTGATTGCTATTTTTTTAATTTATTTATTTTAATCAGCCATGGGTGTACATATATTCCCCATACTGAACCCCCTTGCACTTCCGTCCCCATCTCATCCCTCTGGGTCATCCCAGTGCACCAGCCCTGAGCTTCCTGTATAATGCACCAGACCTGAGCAGCCTGTCTCATGCATTGAACCTGGACTGGTGATCTGTTTCACATATGATAATATACACGTTTCAATGCTATTCTCCCAAATCATTTCACCCTCACCCTCTCCCACAGAGTCCAAAAGACTGTTCTTTACATCTGTGTCTCTTTTGTTGTCTCGCATATAAGGTCATCATACCATCTTTCTAAAGTCCACATGTATGCATTAATACACTATATTGGTGTTTAACTTTCTGACTTACTTCACTCTGTATAATAGGCTCCGGTTTCATCCTCCTCATTAGAACTGATTTAAATGTATTCTTTTTAATGGCTGAGTAATACTCCATTGTGTATATGTACCACCGCTTTCTTATCCATTCACCTGCTGATGGACATCTAGGTTGCTTCCATGTCCTGGCTATTATAAACAGTGCTGAGATGAACATTGGGGTACACGTGGCTCTTTGAATTCTGGTTTCCTCAGTGTGTATGCCCAGCAGTGGGATTGCTGGGTCATATGGCAGTTCTATTTCCAGTTTTTTAAGGAATCTCCACACTGTTCTCCATAGTGGCTGTACTAGTTTTCAATCCTACCAACAGTATAAGAGGATTCCCTTTTCTCCACACCCTCTCCAGCATTTATTGTTTGTAAACTTTTGGTTAGCAGCCATTCTGACTGGTGTGAAGTGGTACCTCATTGTGATTTTGATTTGCATTTCTCTGACAATGAGTAATGTTGAGCATCTTTTCATGTGTTTGTTAGCCATCTGTATGTCTTCTTTGGAGAAATGTCTGTTTAGTTATTTGGCCCATTTTTTGATTGGGTCATTTATTTTCTGGAATTGAGCGCAGGAATTGCTTGTATATTTTTTAGATTAATGCTTCGTCAGTTGCTTCATTTGCTATTATTTTCTCCCATTCTGAAGGCTGTCTTTTCACCTTGCTTATAGTTTCCTTCATTGTGCAGAAGCTTTTAAGTTTAATTAAGTCCCATTTGTTTAGTTTTGCTTTTATTTCCATTATTCCGGGAGGTGGGTCATAGTGGATCCTGCTTTGATGTATGTCAGAGAGTGTTTTGCCTATGTTCTTCTCTAGGAGTTTAATAGTTTATGGTCTTACATTTATATCTTTAATCCATTTTGAGTTTATTTTTGTGTATGGTGTTAGAAAGTGTTCTAGTTTCATTCTTTTACAAGTGGTTGACCAGTTTTCCCAGCACCACTTGTTAAAGAGATTGTTTTTTTCCATTGTATATTCTTGCCTCCTTTGTCAAAGGCATGGATTTTTCTGTTTTGTTCCATTGATCCATATTTCTCTCTTTGTGCCAGTACCATATTCTTGATGACTGGTTTTGTAGTAGAGCCTGAAGTCAGGCAGGTTGATTCCTCCAGTTCCATGCTTCTTTCTCAAGATTGCTTTGTCTATTCAAAGTTTTTTGTATTTCCATACAAATTGTGAAATTATTTGTTCTAGTTCTGTGAAAACCACCATTGGTAGCTTGATAGGGATTGCATTGAATGAACTGATTGCTATTTAATTAGACTCAAATATTCTAGAACTTTTTCTAAGTATTTCTCATCAAAAAATTCATCGTAGGAAACAAAGTATTTATTCTATAATACCTCTATCTTTTTGAAACTCTTTAAAAAGAAGGCAGTTTTAAAATAGAATTTCTTGTATAAAGTGAAATATTGTGTCAAAATTACCTNGATAAATGGGTAAATGTCAGCATAAAACTTCTAAATATGGAATTCTCTTCTTTTCTAGTCAGTTGATTCTTGTAGAGAAATAATTCTCAAAAAGATTGTAATTTTCATAAACAATTCTTGATAATATACAAATGAATTGTACTAAGTGCTTATTTAAACATAGTTTCTAAAAATACAAATACTACATCCTTTGATTAAACATTATAACTTTTCTGTAGGAAAAAAATATACATAAACACTCACAAATACTTATAATATGTAGCACATAAGCATGTTCAGAAAAATAGAACTCAGATATAAATCACAAATTTTAACCTGGGAATCCAGTTTATCTACTTGTCCCAGAACTTTCCAGTTTAAGAAATTAAAAACTGCCATTGATATTTTTAAAGTGTTGAGATATAGTTGATATACTTTACTTATACATATTTTTGCTTGCTTTTGTACAAATTTCCAGTTTTAGACTATTACAAATTAAGCTTCTGTAAACATTAGTGTACAAGTCTTTCTATGAGCATGTACATTCATTTCCCCTAGGAAGGGAATGGCTGAATCACATGATGGATGTATAGTTAACTTTTTTATTTTAACTTTATTTTTGTACCAAATTACAATGACTATACTAAAATGACTAGATCAATTTATGAACAGCTTGTATTTGTTTAACATTACTGGATGACACTGCTGCTGCTGCTAAGTCACTTCAGCCATGTCCGACTCTGTGCAACTCCATAGAAGGCAGCCCACCAGGCTCCGCCATCCCCGGGATTCTCCAGTAAGAACACTGGAGTGGGTTGCCATTTCCTTCTCCAATGCATGAAAATGAAAAGTGAAAGTGAAGTCACTCAGTCGTGTCTGACTCTTTGCAACCCTATGGACTGTAGCCTACCAGGCTCCTTCGTCCATGGGATATTCCAGGCAAGAGTACTGGAGTGAGTTGCCACTTCTTTCTCCTTGGATGACACTAGAAATTTGAAAGTCTGTTCAAATTTTTATCTGACCTTCTAAATTAGAATATTCTGTATAAAAGTGTAGCCTTAAAAAAAATTTATGTTTTGAATTTTAAGCTTATAGAAAAGTTGTAAAAGGTTACAAAATTTTCCTTATATCCCTCACCTAGTTGCCCTCATGTTAACATCTTACATAATCTTAGTCCAATGATCAAGAATAAGAAATCAAAATAATACAATATATTAAGTATAATAAGATACAATATATTAAGTAAAATAAAATAATATATTAAGTAAACTTGAAATTTCAGGGGTTTTTTTTAACTGATAATGTTTGCTATTCCAGGATTGTATCTATGTTACATTTCTCCTTGCCCTTAATCTTGCCTTTCTTCCATGACCTTGACACTCACAGAATATGATCAGTTATTTTGTAGCAAGTCCCTTAAATGGGGTTTCTCTAAATCATTTTTTATGATTGGAGTAAGTTATACATGTTTGGCAATATTACCATAAAAACAATATTGTGTCTCTCTTGAAGACAAGAAACTGCCAAACTGTTTTCCAAAGTGTTTGTGCTATTTGGCATTCCCATAATCATCAGTCTTTCTAGTTCTCACAATTGTAGGGGCATAATGTGGTATCTATAGTGTTATGATGAGCTTCTTTTCATGTGCTGTATGCTACCCATATGTCTTCTTTGGTGAAGTGTCTATCCAAACCTTTTACCCATTTTTAATTAGTTATCCTATTATTGTTTTGAGAGATATATGTTCTAAACAAGAGTCCTTTACTTTGCAAATAATTTATATCTCTGGCTTACCTTTTCATTTTCACAATGTCCTTCAAATTGCAAATGGGCTTTTGGTCTAATTTATTGACTTTTTTTTCATGGTTTGTGCTTCATTTTTAAGAAATTTTTAGTAAAACATTTATGATATTTTCCTCTAGAAGTTTTATAATTTTCTCTCTTAAACTGGGGTCTATTTTAAATTATTTTTCATTTTAACAAAAATTAAGGTAAGCTTGAGGTCCCTTTTGTTTTTTTCATATGTCCATCAACCATTCTAGCATCATTTGTTGCTATTATGATATAAACATGTACTAGTAAAAATCAGGCATGCAATCCAAAAGCACTTTGAGATTCTCAAATATTCTTCTAATAACATAATATTTAATGACCATATAGTTTACTGAGCACATTCTCCATTGTTATCTATTTCAGATATCTGTAAACTTTTGCCATTCAAAGTAATTTTGTCAAGAATTTTTTAATGTCTATGTACACATCTCTACTTTATTAATGCAAATTTCTAGAAAAGCATATATCATTTTACACAGAAATTACATTTTTAAAGCTTTGGTACATACGAACAACTTACCTTCCACAAAGCTTATTCCACTCTACCTCCTAACAAGTACAGTATTAACGTTATTTTGTTTACAAATTTGGTAATTATAAATAAATTTTACCTTTGTTTAAATTTTCATTTGTCAAGTCGCTGATAGTCATTCATTAGGTTACTGACTATACTACAAATCTACAGTAATCAAAACTGTGTGGTACTGGTACAAAAATAGAAATAAGATCAACAGAGCAGGATACAAAGTCCAGAGATAAACCCACACACCTATGGTCACCTAATCTATGACCAAAAAGGCAAGAATAGAATGAAAAGAATATAATTTCTTTAATAAGTGTTGCTGGGCAAACTGGACAGTTACAAGTTAAAGAATGAAATTAGAACATTCTCTAACATCATACACAAAAACAAACTCAAAATGGATTAAAGACCAAATGTAAGACTGGATACTATAAAATTCTTAGAGAAAAACATAGGAAGAACACTTTCTGACATAAGTCACATAATATCTTTTTTGATCTGTCTCCTAGAATAATGGAAATAAAAACAAAAATGAACCAGTGGAACCTAATGAAACTGAAAAGCCTTTGCATAGCAAAGGAAACTATAAACAAAATGAAAAGAAAACCCACAGAGTGGAAGAAAGTGCTTGCAAACAAAGCAACTGACAAGGGATTAATCTCAAATTATTCAAACAACTCATGCAATTCAATATCAAAAAAACAATCAAACAAAGGGTGAAAAATATAGACATTTCTCTGAAGAAGACATGCAGATGGCCAAGAGCCACATGAAAAGATGCTCAACATCACCTATCTATTTGCATCACCTAGAGAAATGCAAATCAGATATATAATAAGATATTACCTCACATCAGTCAGAATGGCCATCATCAAAAATACTATAAACAATAAATGCTGAAGAGGATGTGGATAAAATGGTACTCACCTACACTGTTAGTGGGGATGCACAGCCACTATGGAGAACATAGGGAGGTTCCTTAATAAACTAAAAATAGAGCTCACTTATGATCCCAGGAACCCCACTCCTGGGCATATATCCTGAGAAAACAATAATGAAGAAAGATACATGCACCCCAATGTTCACTGCAGCAATATTTACAATAGCCAAGACACAGAAGCAATCTAAATGTCTATCATTGGAGGAATGGACAAAAAAGATGTATATATACACACCCAATGGAATATTACTAGTCATAAAAAAAGAAAAAATATGAAGATGCCATTTGGAGAAACATAGATGGACCTAGAGATTGCCATACTAAGTAAGAGAAAGATAAATATTATATGATATGGCTTATATGGGGAATCTAAAAAATGTTATAAATGTACCTATTTACAAAGTGGGAACAGAGTCACAGATGTAGATAAAAACTTATGGTTACCAATGAGGAAAAGGGGACAGGAGGGATAAATTGTGACTGGGACTGACATGTATACAATATTATATATAAAACAGATAACTAATAAGAACCTACTGTATATCAGAGGGAACTCTACTCAATACTCTGTAATAAGCTATATGGGGATAGAATCTAAAAAAGAGTGGGTATATGTATATGCATAACTGATTCACTTTGCTATGCAGCAGAAACTAAAACGACATTGCAAATCAACTATACTCAAAAATTTTTAAAAATTTTAAAGATGAAGATGGCTATGGTCATAAAAGGTAACAAAGATTGGTGAGATATGGAGAAATTTTAACATTTTATACACTGTTGGTGGGAGGGTAAAACGATGCAGCTTCTATGGAAGAGAGTATGGAGGTTCCCCCCAAAATTAAAAATAGAACTGCCATATGATCCAGCAATCACACTGTTTGGTATATATATCAAAGGAAATGAAATCAATATCTCAAAGATATGTCCACACTCCTAAATTCATAGAAGCACATTCACAATAGTCAGGATATGGAAACAACCTCAATGTCCATATACACACACACACATATATCTATATATATAATAGAATATAACTCAGCCTTAAAAAAAAAAAAAGAAAGAAAGAAAGAAATCCTGCTATAGGTAACAACCTTAACGAATTTGGAGGACATTGTACTAAGTGAAATAAGCCACTCACAGTATAAATACTGCATAATCATACTTATTTCAGATATTTAAAGTAGTCAAAATCATAAAAGCAAAAGAGTATATTAATTGGTAACAGGAGCTTGGAGGGGAGGGAAATGAAGAGCAGCTGTTGAAGGAATATAAAATTATAGTTATGCAAGATGAATCAATTCCAGAGATCTACTGTACAGTGCTGTGCCTGTACTTAGCAATAAGCATTGTACACTGACAATTTTAAGAGAGTAGCATTAACCAATTTAGGACTAGAGGTGAGAATGCTTACGTGTGGGGAGGGAAGGAAGTGGCTTTCTTCTCTGACTTCATTCCAGGGTTTTAATTTTTATCTCATTTATTTCACACAGAAACTTTGTAAGATAGTAACTAACTCCCTGAAATGAGAATTAGAAAACTAACATTAATACAGTTCACCAGTGGTTGGGCAGGGTTCAATTATAAATGTTGGCCTTTGAAGTTAAATATCTTTCCAATATTGTCTCTTCTGCAATAAAGCATTTTTGAATCCTTTTTTTAAAATAAATTAAAATTGTGTTTGTTAAATTACTGACATGGTCAAGTACTTATTTCATATAACTAAATTTACATATTTTTTTCTTTTGTGAGTTATTTTCTTAGGAGTCTCACAATTTTCCTACTACTAAGAAAGCTAAAATGAAGTGAAAGTGAAAGTCACTCAGTCATCTCCAACTCTATGAGACCCCATGGACTGTAGCCTGCCAGGCTCCTCTGTCCATGGAATTCTCCAGGCCAGAATATTGGAGTTGGTAGCCATTCCCTTCTCCAGAGATCTTCCCAATCCAGGGATCAAATCCAGTTCTCCAGCACTGCAGGTGGATTCTTTATCATCTGAGCCACCAGGAAAGCCCAAAAATATGGGAGTGGGTAGCCTATCCCTTCTCCAGGGGATCTTCCTAACCAGAAATCGATCTGGAGTACCCTGCATTGTAGGCAGATTCTTCACCAGCTGAGCTACCAGGGAGGCCCAAGAAAGCTAAATGTATACCTAAAATATTGTTCCTATGCTTGTTACATATGCTGCAAATTTTTCTCCCACAATTTGTTTGCCTTTCATAGTATGTAAGGCATTAATACACAGAATCCTTAATAGACACTTGAGCTTTCACTTTTTTGTTTGTGCCTTGGTATGTAAATAAAAGCCTTGAGATCAACTAAGACATCATGAGATCAGCTGAAGCACCACAAGGTCAGTTAAAAATACAATGATGTGGAACATTCTAAAACACAGTAAGTCAGAAAAACAGATTATAAAGAAAAAGATTCAGTATGCAAATAGTTGTATTTTAAGGATGTTGGATTTTTCTTCTTTCCCCCAAAGTGTTAATGACCATTGCTTTTTTTACAGTTGTAACACAAGTAGCTCTTTTAAAAACTTGTCTACTTCCCACATTTTCTATTATGAATTTTTTTTACTTTATTATCAGAATGTGATTATTAAAGAGACAGAACATTCCCCAGAATTTTTCTGATGCAGTAGCGGGGGAGATATTGTATTATTCTATATTGAGTTTGTTGAATAAATTTTCCAAATTTCCTGACATCCTATTAGGGTAACTGAACCAATATTCATTTCCAACTATTAGATAAAAAATTAGCATTTTTTTTCCTAACTACTTCAACTATGTTCATGTATTTGTGTCTTAAACACTTCAGATATAATTCAATTCTATTCACATTATAGGCCTACTTAGTGACCTTGAGTCTATTTGAACCATAATGTTTTAAGTCTATTAAGCATGTGTGAGATCAAGAATAAGAGAATATACACAACCCAGGCAGACTGCTGCTGTTTTATACTATTGCTACCATGCTGTTCTCTCCTAGGTATTATTAGCTCATTAAGTTTTAAACCAGTTAGGAAATAATTTACTCAAAATTTAGGATTAATTAAACACTATTTCAGTTCAGTCGGTCAGTCGTGTCCGACTCTTTGCGACCCCATGAATCGCAGCATGCCAGGCCTCCCTGTCCATCTCCAACTCCTGGAGTTCACTCAGACTCTCCTCCATCAAGTCAGTGATGCCATCCAGCCATCTCTTCCTCTCTCGTCCCCTTCTCCTCCTGCCCCCAATCCCTCCCAGCATCAGAGTCTTTCCCAATGGGTCAACTCTTTGCATGAGGTGGCCAGAGTACTGGAGTTTCAGCTTTAGCATCATTCCTTCCAAAGAAATCCCAGGGCTGATTTCCTTCAGAATGGACTGGTTGGATCTCCCTGCAGTCCAAGCGACTCTCAAGAGTCTTCTCCAACACCACAGTTCAAACGCATCAATTCTTCAGTGATCAACTTTCTTCACAGTCCAACTCTCACATCCATACGTGATCACTGGAAAAACCATAGCCTTGACTAGACGGACCTTAGTCGGCAAAGTAATGTCTCTGCTTTTGAACATGCTATCTAGGTTGGTCATAACTTTTCTTCCAAGGAGTAAGCATCTTTTAATTTCATGGCTGCAATCACCATCTGCAGTGATTTTGGAGCCCCAAAAAATAAAGTCTGACACTGTTTCTACCGTTTCCCCATCTATTTCCCATGAAGTGATGGGACCAGATGACATGATCTTCGTTTTCTGAATGTCGAGCTTTAAGCCAATTTTTTCACTCTCCTCTTTCACTTTCATCAACAGACTTTTTAGTTCCTCTTCACTTTCTGCCATAAGGGTGGTGTCATCTGCATATCTGAGGTTATTGAGATTTCTCCCGGCAATCTTGATTCCAGCTTGTGCTTCTTCCAGTCCAGCGTTTCTCATGATGTGCTCTGCATAGAAGTTAAATAAGCAGGGTGACATACTTACATACATACAGCCTTGACGTANTGCCTTTCTTTGGGATTGGAATGAAAACGGACCTTTTCCAGTCCTGTGGCCACTGCTGAGTTTTCCAAATTTGCTGACATATTGAGTGCAGCACTTTCACAGCATCATCTTTCAAGATTTGAAAGAGCTCAACTGGAATTCCATCACCTCCACTAGCTTTGTTCGTAGTGATGCTTCCTAAGGCCTACTTGACTTCACATTCCAGGATGTCTGGCTCTAGATGAGAGATCACACCATTGTGATTATCAGGGTCATGAAGATCATTTTGTACAGTTCTGTGTATTCTTGCCATCTGTTCTTATATCTTCTGCTTCTGTTAGGTCCATACCATTTCTGTCCTTTATCGAGCCCATCTTTGCATGAAATGTTCCCTTGGTATCTCTAATTTTCTTGAAGAGATCTCTCGTCTTTCCCATTCTGTTGTTTTCCTCTATTTCTTTGCATTGATCGCTGAAGAAGGCTTTCTTATCTCTTGCTATTCTTTGGAACTCTGCATTCAGATGCTTATATCTTTCCTTTGTCACTATAACATTAGGATCCAATCTTATTTAAACTTTAACTTTTATATCTTTACCTTAGTAAGTCGGGGATCATTTATTATGTAAGGAAAGAACATGACCCTATTAGTTATAATTAAGATGGATATGAATCAATTCTTGCAATTCTTTGTGGCATTCACTGCAAGTCATCACTTACTTGACACAACAAACTGAGTTTTCATTAATTAAACACTGTGTTTGCTAACGGGATAGGCAGTAGTCTTTCCTATCATATTAATACTTCTAGGATGTTCTACAAGCAGTCACTAGTCAAATTTAGGTTCTGGGGTCAGAAAAATTAATCTTACAGGGTTAGAGGATGCAGTGACTATACTAATACTCAGTTTCTGTAGATGAGGAAAGACTGAAACTGACTAAAAAGTTCAAAGGATGTATTTCATAAGTGTGTGAAGAGACTGATCTCAACAGGAATCACCAATCAAGCATATTGACATGAATGACTGACTATAAGGTTTCTTGCTGTTTAGTCACTAAGTCATGTCGAACTTTTTGTGTGAGTCCATGACTCCAATTCATGGACTGTAGCCCACCAGTCCATGGGATTTCCTAGGCAAGAATACTGAAGTGGGTTGCTATTTCTTTCTCCAGATCTTCCTGACCCAGGGATTGAACCCACATCTTCTGCCTTGCAAGTGGATTCTTTACCACTGAGCCACCAGTGAAGCTCATACAAAATTTAGACAGAAAGAAATATTTAAACACAGTTTAAAATAATATTAGTATCTAGTAAGAAGGTAGTATGAATCCAAGGTAATTGCCTAAGGATGATAAAGTCTGTAGTAATTCTAAACACAAGGCACTGTACTATGAACTGCAGAAAGGCAGAGATATAGAATCTAGTTCAACACAACTTACTACCTATACGTCTTTGAGGAAGTTATTTTACCATGTGCCTCAGTTACATATTCTTTTTTTAATAAAGACAGGAGTTCTAACCAAGTAATCTCTTTAGATCTCCTCCAGCTCAATTTAATCCTTAAAAAAGTGAACACAGAATGTACCCATGCAACAATATATTCTTACTTGAAAGATTAAATTTAAATTTTTAAACTATAAATTTTAACAATTGTCCCCTTCTCTTCTCCTTAAACAATGGAATGATAGATGCCTTTTCTTTTTCCTTGTACTTTGCTACACTGTTATCTCTTTTTGAAAGTGGGGGGGAAGATAATAATTACTTTTAAATGTAATAAAAGAAAACTCAGTCACATCAGAATCTTCTGGGACATCAGATATGGAATTAGACCTTGGACAAGTGATTCTGATTTTTAACTAGACCCTAAGGCACTGGGTGCTCATTCTTGGCTTTACTTTATAATCACTTGAAGGCGCTTGTAAGAAATATCCATCCCTCAGCCCCAGTCCCTTGGACTGCAAGGAGATCGAACCAGTCCATTCTAAAGGAGATCAGCCCTGGATGTACTTTGGAAGGAATGATGCTAAAGCTGAAACTCCAGTACTTTGGCCACCTCATGCGAAGAGTTGAGTCATTGGAAAAGACTCTGATGCTGGTAGGGATTGGGGGCAGGAGGAGAAGGGGATGACAGAGGATGAGATATCTGAATGGCATCACCGACTCAATGGACGTGAGTTTGAGTGAACTCCAGGAGTTGGTGATGGACAGGGAGGCCTGGTGTGCTGCGATTCATGGGGTCTCAAAGAGTCGGACACGACTGAGGGACTGAACTGAACTGAACAGCCCGCATTCCATGCGATTGCAATTTAATTGATCTGGTATGTGTCCCAAATATTTGCCATTTTAAAAGGAGTTCAAGTGATTCTAATGTGTAAACAATACTTCTCTGAAATAGAGTTAAGAATTAGTATTGTAAAATATATGATACCATTGTCAAAATAGCTGGAACAATTTTCTGGTAATAAAAGTAACACTGTAGAAAATTCAGCATCTCAGGGTTTAGCATCTAAATTCCACAGACTGTGATCATTTTAAAAGAAAATTAATTTTTATACATGCTAGAAAACTGAATATTAGAATCCCCACCACTGAGAAAGGAAGGTATATCAGAAATTTCTCTCCCTATTGGAAGGGAATCATCTATAACTAAAAAAAATAGGCACAATGACTATCACCAGGATTTAGTAAAATATAATTTATTCAGGCATTGAGTTATGATTTTATTCTCTGTGCTAGTAACTGAAACTAATGACTAGTAAGCTGAAAAATTTTAGAGTTTTACTACCTAAGCAAAGGGAAATGTGTCAAACAAATTTAAATTGATGTCTTCTGTATGTCTATCTTACTTATTCTTGACACATTATACACTAGTAACTGTACCAATTTTTACAAATGCCATCTTATTTTCATTCATTTATTCAACTGTTTATCACATACCAGGTATTAGGAACTATACTAGAGACTTAAGCAAATGTTAATGTTTGAAAGGTAAGTGGAGAAGCAGATGAGAAACTTGAATGCAATAAAGTCAATGCTAGAATCATATGAGCCCAGAGTACTAGAGGTCCTCCAAAGGAGAAACATATGACCCAGTCATCAGGAGCTTCTAAGTTTCCTAGGGGCATTTTCAAGTGAAAAAAGAAAGAAAGGAATCCAACTTGAAAGAAAGCCAGTATTTAATCAAATGAGTCAGGGAGAAAAGGAAAAAGTAAGTGAGGAGGTGAAGGAAGAGGATCTGGAAGGGTCACTATTACAGGGCAGATATATCTTGGTATATACGCTTGTAGAAAAGAACATGGAGCTTCCATGGAAAAATAAGTTGTCCAGCTCACTGAAGTATGTATGACTTTTAATGTGGATTGTTATATTAATCAGGACTCTCAGAGTAACAATAGGTAGTCTCTTCCTCTCTTTCCACATACAAGGAAGCATGAGGTCCCACCCACATTAAGGAGGTCAGTTTTCTCAGTCCACTGATTCACATGCTAATCTCATCAAGAAACACATTCACAGACACACTCAGACATAGTATGTAACATGTACCTGTCAAATTATCAAATTAAACAACATATTAGCAAAGAAAAAGATAGAAACAGAGTCAGATTGACTCTTAATTGGCTCCAAGAAATTTTAATCTTAACTGGCTCCAAGAAATATGGGTTTTATTCTTAGTTCAATAGGGAAATACTTGAGGACTTAGCAGCAATGATCCAATTTTCATTTGAGAGAGATTGTACTGACTCCTGGGTAGAGAATGGATTGGGGAAGAGAATGGTTAATTTAAGAGGATCAGTTATGAAGTAGTATCATCTAGGTAAAACATAATAATAATGGCTAGTGTCAAAGTAACAGCAGTTTCATTTCTCATCCTTACCTTCTGATATAGGTAAAAATCATTCCCTTTTGACAGATAAGGAAACTGAAGTTCAAAATATTTTAATACCTTTTACAAATATCACAGCTAATGTGTGCTAGGATTGAGATCTGATCCTAGAATAATTTGATATCAAAGCCTAAACTTTGGTATAAATGAGAACTGATAAGTGGTTAGATAGGAGTACTATATTTATCTAACACAATCATCCATTCATTTTTGTTCAACCAAAACAATTCATAAACATATGCTGAACACTCACCATTTATAGTTCTTTATGCCAGGAATTTAGGGAAATAAAAATGAATGAGAGCATTTCTCTCAAGTGCTTAGTAAATAAGTTTTTGCCATCAATTCAGTTCAATTCAGTTCAGTCGCTCAGTCGTGTCTGACTCTTTGCGACCCCATGAATCACAGTACGCCAGGCCTCCCTGTCCATCACCAGGTCCCGGAGTTCTCTCAGACTCACATCCATCGAGTCAGTGATGCCATCCAGCCATCTCATCCTCTCTCGTCCCCTTCTCCTCCTGCCCCCAATCCCTCCCAGCATCAGAGTCTTTTCCAATGAGTCAACTCTTCACATGAGGTGGACAAAGCACTGGAGTTTCAGCTTTAGCATCATTCCTTCCAAAGAAATCCCAGGGCTGATCTCCTTCAAAATGGACTGGTTGGATCTCCTTGCAGTCCAAGGGACTCTCAAGAGTCTTCTCCAACATCACAGTTCAAAAGCATCAATTCTTTGGCGCTCAGCCTTCTTCACAGTCCAACTCTCACATCCATACATGACCAGAGGAAAAACCATAGCCTTGACTAGGCAGACCTTAGTCAGCAAAGTAATGTCTCTGCTTTTGAATATGCTCTCTAGGTTGGTCATAACTTTTCTTCCAAGGAGTAAGCATCTTTTAATTTATTCTTTTAATTTGCAGTCACCATCTGCAATGATTTTGGAGCCCCAAAAAATAAAGTCTGACACTGTTTCCACTGTTTCCCCATCTATTTCCCATGAAGTGATGGGACCAGATGACATGATCTTCATTTTCTGAATGTTGAGCTTGAAGCCAACTTTTTCACTCTCCTCTTTCACTTTCATCAAGAGGCTGTTTAGTTCCTCTTCACTTTCTGCCATAAGGGTGGTGTCATCTGCATATCTGAGGCTATTGATATTTCTCCCGGCAATCTTGATTCCAGCTTGTGTTTCTTCCGGTCCAGATTCTTATCTTGTGGGTTGCCTATTTGTGAGTTAATTTCATAGGTAACATATGCTTCCTGTTTATCAGGTAACAAAGAGTTTATGTAGAAGCTCTGCACAGTATATTTATTAAAGTAATATTCTTCACATATTTTGTGCCAAGTGTTCTAAATTACTAAACAGATACTTTCCATATGTTCTTTGAAGTTATTTTAGACTGATCAAATCCTAAAATGCTACAGTTAAATAATTTATAGATAAAATGTATACATACATACATATGTATACCAGGATGGATGGATGTGTGTGTGTGTGTGTGTGTGTGTGTGTGTTTTATCAAATAAGGCTGGGAAAAGTGTTACATAAAGAGTAAGTATCTTTTCCAAATCATTAAATGGAGAATATAAAAACCAGTATTATGTAGATACACTAATCTAATGACAATTTATTTACAAGTGGGATTTCCATTTTTAGTAATGCGTAGCTATGTTATCTGGACCAACCTTCCCACTGAAGGTAATTGAACAAGCAGGATAATTATTATGTTTGTGTATGTACAATATGTTTATGTGTTTTCTCTAAGCATCTACGAGCTAAGAACCAAAGCATCCAAGTGAAGAATTACTAGGTCAAGATCCAGAAAAAGATAGGAAGGAATGCAGTAGGTGAGCTGAAATGTAAAGTTACATTTTCTTGGGGTGTTTCTATTCAGCATTAAGTCAAAGCACTGTTTATGAGAGCCCTTGATGCCCTGCAGAGACAAAAGTTGTCTAGTGTCCACAGGGGATGGAACTCTTGTACACTACTCTGTATGTTGAGCTGGAACTCAAAGGACTTTATAGGGAAAAGACCCAACTGAAATTTCACCAGTCTTCACAGAGATAAGTAAAACCAGATAAAAATTACTTCACATACAGGGCAACTTCTTACAAATGATAACCAGTACTTCTCACTAGAAACACAGTAGGCCAAAGACTATACAACATTTTTTGAGTCTTGAGAGAAAAAAAAAAGAAGAGTTGTCAACCTGAAATTCTGTATCTAACATTCTAAAAATTAAGGAGAAAATAAAGACATCAGAATTAACAAAGGTTGAAAGAATATATTGTATAAAAACCTGACCCACTGTAAATGCCAATGGAAACATAAAATAAATAACATTATAAACTATATTCCAATAAGTTATATAACTTGCATAAAATAAACAAATTCCTTGCAAAATATAACTTCCCAAATCATATACATGGATTTTTCTAAAATCTTAGTAGCTGTATACATACTTTTAAAACTGAATTTATAAAAACCTTTACTAAAATAAAACTGCATAAAGAAGGTTTCAGGCCCAATAGTTTTGACTAACGAATTCTACAAAATGTGAAGAAAAAATTATTTTATATAAACTTTTTCAGAAAATAGAAAAAGCACATTTCTCAGCTTTTTCTATAAGGCCAGCATAATTCTAAAACTAAAACAGCACCAGTAAAAATTTATAGACCAATATTCATCATAAACTTTTACAGAAAATTAATATTTGTAAATATGTCAAACATTATAGAAAAGGATGATATATGGTGAGTGACTACTTGAAGTTCAATTTAAAAACAAAAGGTTGCTAAACTAAAACACTCAAAAATCATGTTATCTATTAAATAAAAATGAAAGAAAAGATATATTTGTCATAATAAATGCAGAAAAAGAGCATCTGACAAAATTTAATTCCTTTTCATGATAAAAACTCTCAATGCCTAAGAATAAAAAGAACTGCCAAGCTTTCTCAGTATGATAAAAAGCATGTATAAAAAGCAAGTAACTAATTTACTTCATGGAGCAATTTTAAGTGCTTTTGCTCCAAAATCGAAGCAAAGCAAGATTACTACCCCTAAGTTCAAAATGACTATCACCACTTTCATTTAATGTTATACTCAAAGCTGCAGTTCGTTCAATAAGGAAAGAAAAAATAGGAAACATTAAAATTGTCCTTATTCAAAGACATGATGGTCTATGTAGAAAATCCTAAAGAATCAATCAAAAAAAGTGGATTGTACTTACACAGGGGTGGGTGTATGTTAAAACTAACCAACCCAGAGATGCTCAAAGAGACTCCTCAGTGTGGGCAAGTGAAAATGCCCTGAATATGAGAAACAGGCCCAGATCATCTCAGCTGCATGTTCAGATGTGCATATATTTCTTCTAAGTTGATTAAAGTTGTTTGAAAATGATCAAGCACCTCAAAGATAAAACACCAAATAAAGTCAAATGAGCCACACTTGCCTCATCAGTCGAGTTTTCCAGTCGTTTGTGATCTTGGAGATTGGGAGTTCTACTCGAGGTTACCAGGAAGAGTGGTCCTACTAGAGATCAAGCCTTGAGCCTTTGGTGTGGGAGCACTAACTCCAAGACCCTAGACTACCAGAGAACTAACCCTAGGGAGTAAAGGAAACCACGTGAATATAAGACCCTGCACCACCCAACACCAGTAGCACCCTGTGCAGGACACCTCATATATGACCTCATATATGATCATCTCAATAGATGCAGAAAAAGCTCTTGACAAAATTTAGCATCCATTTATGATCAAAATTCTTCAAAAAATGGATAGAGGAACCTACCTCAACATAGTAAAGGCCATATATGATAAGCCTAGAGCAAACATTATTCTCAATGTTGAAAAACTGAAAGCATTCTCCCTAAGATCAGGAACAAGACAAAGATGTACACTTTCACCACTATTATTCAACATAATTCTGGAAGTCCTAGCTATAGCAATCAGAGAAGAAAAAGAAATAAAAGGAATCCAGATTGGAAAAGAAGTAAAGCTCTCACTGTTTGCAGGTGATATGATAATCTATATAGAAAACCCTAAAGATACTATCAGAAAATTACTAGAGCTAATCAATAAATTTAGCAAAGTTTCAGGATACAAAATCAATACACGGAAATCAATTGCATTTCTCAANCATTTCTCAATACTAACAATGAAAAATCAGAAAGAGAAATTAAGGAATCAATCCCATTTCACAATTGCAACAAAAGAATGAAATATCTAGGAATAAACTTACCTAAAGAGATAAAAGAACTGCACACAGAAAATTATAAGACACTAATGAAAGAAATCAAAGGTGACATAAACAGATGGAGAGATATTCCATGTTCCTGGGTAAGAAGAATCAATATTGTGAAAATGACTATACTACCAAATGCAATCTACAGATTCAATGTGATCCCTATCTAATTACCACTGGAATTTTTCACATAACTAGAACAAAACACTTCACAATTCATATGGAAACAAAAAAGACTCCAAGCAGCCAAAAAAGTCTTGAGAAAGAATGGACCTGGAGGAATCAACCTTCCTGCCTTCAGACTATACTGCAAAGCTACAGTCATCAAGACAGTATGGTACTGGCACAAACACAAAAATATAGACCAATGGAACAAGATAGAAAGCCCAGAAATAAACCCATGCACATATGGGTAACTTATTTTTTACAAAAGAGGCAGAAATATACAATGGGGCAAAGACAGCCTCTTCAATGAATGGTGCTGGGAACCTGGATAGCAGATCACAAACACCTTACTGCCAAATTCAGACTTAAATTCAGCAAGTAGGTAAAACTGCTAGACCATTCAGGTATGACCTAAATCAAATCCCTTAGGATTATACAGTGGAAGTGAGAAATAGATTTAAGGGACTAGATCTGATAGTGTGCCTGATGAACTATGGACGGAGGTTCGTGACATTTTACAGGAGACAGCGATCAAGACCATCCCCATGGAAAAGAAATGCAAAAAAGCAAAATGGCTGTCTGGGGAGGCCTTACAAATAGCTGTGAAAAGACGAAAAGTGAAAAGCAAAGGAGAAAAGGAAAGATACAAGCATCTGAATGCACAGTTCCAAAGAA
>SJYQ01004059.1:181628-198023 GCA_006410935.1 Redunca redunca
TGATCACTAATCCAGAGCCAGACATCTTGGAATGTGAAGTCAAGTAGGCCTTAGAAAGCATCACTACAAACAAAACTAGTGGAAGTGATGAAATTCCAGTTGAGCTATTTCAAATCCTGAAAGATGAGGCTGTGAAAGTGCTGCATTCAATATGCCAGCAAATTTGGAAAACTCAGCAGTTGCCACAGGACTGAAAAAATCAGTTTTCCTTCCAATCCCTAAGAAAGGCAATGCCAAAGAATGCTCAAACTACAGCACAATTNAGATGACACCACCCTTATGGCAGAAAGTGAAGAGGAACTAAACAGCCTCTTGATGAAAGTGAAAGAGGAGAGTGAAAAAGTTGGCTTCAAGCTCAACATTCAGAAAACAAAGATCATGGCATCTGGTCCCATCACTTTATGGAAAATAGATGGGGAAATGGTGTCAGACTTTATTTTTGGGGGCTCCAAAATCACTGCAGATGGTGATTGCAGCCATGAAACTAAAAGGCGCTTACTCCTTAGAAGAAAAGTTATGACCAACCTAGATAGCATATTCAGAAGCAGAGACATTATTTTGAAATCAAAGGTCCGTCTAGTCAAGGCTATGGTTTTTCCAGTGGTCAAGTATGGATGTAAGACTTGGACGGTGAAGAAAGCTGAGCACAGAAGAATTGATACCTTGAACTGTGGTGTTGGAGAAGTCTCTTGGGAGTCCCTTGGACTGCAAGGAGATCCAACCAGTCTATCCTAAAGGAGATCAGTCCTGGGTGTTCATTGGAGGGACTGATGCTGAAGCTGAAACTCCAGTACTTTGGCCACCTTATGCAAAGAGTTGATTCATTGGAAAAGACCCCAATGCTGGGAGGGATTGGGGGCACGAGGAGAAGGGGACAACAGAGGATGAGATGGCTGGATGGCATCACCGACTCGTTGGACATGAGTTTGAGTGAACTCCAGGAGTTGGTGATGAACAGGGAGGCCTGGCATGCTGTAATTCATGGGGTCGCAAAGAGTCGGACATGACTGAGTGACTGAACTGAACATGTAAATGAATGAAATTAGAACACTTCCTAACACCACACACAAACTCAAAATGGATTAAAGACCTAAATGTAAGACCAGAAACTATAAAACTCTTAGAGGAAAAGATAGAACACTCGATGACATAAATCAAAGTCCCACCTATGGGACTTTGACCCACCTCCTAGAGTAACAGAAATAAAAACAAAAGTAAACCAGTGGGACCTGATTAAACTTAAAAGCTTTGGCACAGCAAAGGAAACTATGAGCAAGGTAAAATTACAACCCTCAGAATGGGAGAAAATAACAGCAAATGAAACAACTGACAAAGGATTAATTTCTAAAATATACAAGTTGTTTATACAACTCAATATCAGAAAAACAAACAACATAATCAAAAAGTAGGAAAAATAACTAAACAGACATTTCTCCAAAGAAGACATACAGATGGCTAACAACACATGAAAAGATGCTCATCACTTATTATTAGATAAAAACAAATCAAAACTACAATGAGATATTGCAGGGAGCCAGCACGAGGCATCCCGCCCATGGCAAAGGTCATGAGGTTAAGAGGCCCAACAGGCAAAGGCGAGTCAGGCCTTAAGGGAGCCTCTCTAAATCTGCTTGTGCATCTGCCCCAAAAACCAGAGTTTGCCTGCCTTGCTTCATTATGCCTTTCACCTATACTTCTGACCTTACGAGGGGCTAGCCCCCAACACCTCTCTCTCTGTAAAGGAGTTAACTTAGGACTCAGTTAATAAATCTCCTGGGCATGGTCCAAAAACTCCTCTGATGGCTGGCTAGCCTGCCTGACAGGATTATCCGGCCATATGTGATTGTTTACAGCCTCCCAACCGTGAGAGGCACAAGATGCTTTAAACTTTCTAAAAACAGATTCTTTTGAGAAGTTAGAAAATTATTAGTATAGTATTAGTGAGTTAGTTAGAAGTTATGTTGGTGAGGGGTTTCATTGCTGAGTTAATGATTGCCGCCATATCCTTAGGCACCTGGGAGTATGTTAGTCAATGTAATTGGAATGTAGAAAATGAAATATAGTAGTTTTGATGTTAGCAATACTAGACTTTTTGAGTTAATGAATTTTCTCTTTTGTTATAGATCACTGTACTCCTCTTTCTTTGTTATAAATCATTGTGTCCTCGCTATGTAAAAATGTAACTTTATCACTATCTTAAGACTAAATAGACCTTAAGGGGAAACAAGTTTTCTGATCGATTAACTTTTATCAATAGAAAGAAAGGTGGGGCCATAAAATGTTAAT
The DNA here is from genome assembly GCA_006410935.1 of Redunca redunca. Classification (NCBI taxonomy): domain Eukaryota; kingdom Metazoa; phylum Chordata; class Mammalia; order Artiodactyla; family Bovidae; genus Redunca; species Redunca redunca. Next base: position 183,915 of record SJYQ01004059.1, read on the forward strand.
CGGTCTCCAGGCCAGAAGATATTGCGAACAAATGTAAGACCCTTGTAAGAACAAAGATATGCTGATAAGGGTTGGAGCAGCTGACCCTGCATGACTCTGTTTCTTACATTTATCTCTATGTACAACTGAAAGTATAAAAGTGGACCTGGAAAATAAAGAAATGGACCAGTTCCTGGAAAGACTGGTTTCCCCCATGTGGTCTTTTCTCGTTCTCTTCTTTTCTGGCTGATTTCCCATCTGGAGCGTGGAGGCTCACCATGTCTACTTACTTGCCCTGGCTTCTAAGACCCCCACGAGAGGGAGCCCAAGGCGGGGTACCCTCTGCTATTCAAGCGGGCGCCAGTGGCCTATGCAGATGGTGCAAACTCCTTGTCTTGGAGTTTTATTGGTTTTCCGCGTAAACCAAGTTATTCAGCCTCTTTTCTCCACTAATTTTCCTACTACACTATTCTTGCATAATCTCTCTTTATATCTCTAATTAAATCTAAGTCCTTTCCTAGGATGCCGACTCCATCCCCACTTCAAATTCCCTGGATCCACCGGGGCTGGACCCCACAAGATATCACCTCACACTGGTCAGAATGGCCATCATCAAAAACTCTACAAACAATAAATGCTAGATAGGGTGTGGCAGAAAGGGAATGCTCTTGCACTGTTGAGGGGATGTAAATTGATGCAGCCACTATGGAATATGCTATGGAGATTCCTTACAAAACTAGGAATAAAAGTACCATATGACCCAGCCATTAGACTCCTAGGCATATACCCTGAGGAAACCAAAATTGAAAAAGACACATGTATCCCACTGTTCACTGCAGCACTATTTACAATAGCTAGAAAATAGAAACAACCTAGATGTCCATCAACAGATGAATGGAAAAAGAAGTTGTGGTATATATACACAATGGAATATCACTCAGCCATAAAAAGGAATGCATTTGAGTCCGTTCTAATGAGGTGGATGAACCTAGAGCCTATTATACAGAATGAAGTAAATCAGAAAGAGCAAGATAAATATTGTATACTAACGTGCCAGGGTCCAGCCCCGGTGGATCCAGGGTAATTCGAAGGGGAGACGGAGTAGGCGTCCTGGGAAAGAACTTATTTAATTACAGATATAAAGAGAGATTAGAAAAGGATAGTGTAGTAGGAAATATTAGTGGGAAAAAAAAGGCTGAATAACTTGGTTTATGTGGAATACCAATAAAACTCCAAGACAAGGAGTTTGTACCACCTACGTAGGCCACAGGCGTCTTTCCATTCTCCCGAAGGAGAGGAGACACTGAGGCCTCCCCAGTCAGATCTTAGAAGCCCAAGCAAAATTAGCAGGCTTGGTGAGCATCCACGCTTCACATGGGAATTCAGCCAGAAGGGGAAAGAAAGAACGACATGGGGGAATCAGTCTTTCCAGAAACTGATCCATTTTCTTTATTTTCAGTTTTGCTTATATACTTTTTGTTATACATAGGGATGAATACAGAGTCACGTGGGGTCAGCAAACCTGACCATTGTCAAAATCAGGTGCTTCATATAAACGTATACAAAGGTCTTAGGGGTTTTACATCATCTTCTGGCTATGAGGCCTGCTGACATTTTATGGCCCTTTCTGATAATGGTCAGTCAACCAGAAAACATTTTTTCCAGGGGTGATTTTTTTTTTCTTACACCAGGCGCCACCCTCTGAAGGTACCAGATAAAGTTGCATTCCTATAGGGTGAGGGTGCAGGGGGTTATAATCAAGAAATGGAATTTACTTAGCCTAAGGTTTAACATGATTAATCTTAAAGGTTAATACTTATTTCTCTTATATGCTAGTTATTTTCATTATAAGGGCAGGGAATATGGAGATTTAGCAGCAAATATTGGCCCAACAAATGAAAAACCCTTCACCAATATGATTTCTAATCAACCTACTATACTATACTAATAATTTTCTAACTTCTCAAAAGAATCTGTATTTAGAAAGTTTGAAGCATCTTTTGCCTCTCATGGTTGGGAGGCTGTAAACAATCACATGTGGCCAGATGAACCTGCTCAGGCAGGCTAGAGAATCTTCAGAGGAGTTTGTAAGTTGAAACACTCTTGTCACACCCAGGAATTTTTATTAACTGGAGCTGCAAGTTAACTCCTTCTCTGAGAGAGGTGGTGGGGGGCAGCCCCCCATAAAGTCAGAGGTGTAGGTAAGAGCATAAAACAGTAAAGTAGACAGACTCTGGTTTTTGGAGTAGATGCTCGGGAACAGGGGGTCTCCTGAGGCTCAATCCTGCCTTTGCGTTATGCCAAGCCTCCTTCCTCATGACCTTTGCCATAGGCGGAGTTCCTCACTCTGCCTCCCAGCACTAACGCACATATATGGAATCTAGAAAAATGGTACTGAAGAATTCATTTGTAATGAATTCCAGGCACATTCCAGGCAGCAATGGAGAAGGAGACAGAGAATAGACTTATGGACATGGAAAGAGGGGAGGAGAGGGTAAGATGTATGGTGAGGGTAACATGAAAACTGACACTACCATATGTAAAATAGATAGCCAACAGGAATTTGCAGTATGTCTCAGGAAACTCAGACGGGGCTCTGTATCAACCTAGAGGGGTGCGATTGGGAGGGAGATAGGAGGGAAGTTCAAAACGGAGGGGATATATGTAGTATACCTATCTGATTTGTGTTGAGGTTTGACAGAAAACAACAAAATTCTGTGAAGCAATTATCCCTCAAATAAAAAAATTTTTTAAATCTAATCAACCCCACTTTATGTTATGTAACTTGTGCTATGTGCTTAGTCACTCAGTAATGTCCAACTCTTTGACTTCACAGATTGTAACCTGCCAGGCTCCTCTGTCCATGGGGATTCTCCTGGCAAGAATACTGGAGTAGGTTGCCATGTCCTCCTGCCAGGGGATCATTCCAACCCAGGGATTGAAACCAGGTCTCCCACATTGCAGGCAGATTCTTCACCATCTGAGCCACCAGAAAGGCTAATTATGTAACTTACACGTAAACAAACATGATTTTGGAAAGAAAAAAAAAGTTAATATAATTAATGCATTATCACATAGTAATAATTGTGCTATACTGTTACCTGACTAGCATTCAAACTGAACATACTTAAATCTTCTAGTGATCAATGCAAAGAAATAGAGGAAAACAACAGAATGGGAAAGACTAGAGATCTCTTCCAGAAAATTAGACATACCAAGGGAATATTTCATGCAAAGATGGGCTCAATAAAGGACAGAAATGGTATGGACCTAACAGAAGCAAAAGATATTAAAAAGCGGTGGCAAGAATACACAGAAGAACTATACAAAAAGGAGCTTCATGACCAAGATAATCACGATGGTATCATCACTCACCTAGAGTCAGAGATCCTGGAATGTGAAGCCAAGTAGGCCTTAGAAAGCATCACTACAAACAAAGCTAGTAGAAGTGATGGAATTTCAGTTGAGCTATTTCAAATCCTGAAAGATGAGGCTGTGAAAGTGCTGCACTCATATGCCAGCAAATTTGGAGAACTCAGTAGTGGCCACAGGACTAGAAAAGATCAGTTTTCATTCCAATCCCTAAGAAAGGCAATGCCAAAGAATGCTCAAACTATGGCACAATTGCACTCATCTCACATGCTAGGAAAGTAATGCTCAAAATCCTCCAAGCCAGGCTTCGGCAGTACATGAACCGTGAACTTCCAGATGTTCAACCTGGTTTTAAAAAAGGCAGAGGAACCAGAGATCAAATTGCCAACATCTGCTGGATCATCGAAAAAGCAAGAGAGTTCCAGAAAAACATCTATTTCTGCTTTATTGATTATGCCAAAACCTTTGATTGTGTGGACCACAATAAACTGTGGAAAATTCTGGAGGAGATGGGAATACCAGACCACCTGACCTGCCTCTTGAGAAACCTGTATGCAGGTCAGGAAGCAACAGTTAAAACTGGACACGGAACGACAGGCTGGTTCCAAATAGGAAAAGGAGTATGTCAAGGCTGTATATTGTCATCCTGCTTATTTAACTTCTATGCAGAGTACATCATGAGAAACACTAAGCTAGAAGAAGCACAAGCTGGAATCAAGATTGCTGGGAGAAATATCGTTAACCTCAGATATGCAGATGACACCACCCTTATGGCAGAAAGTGAAGAGGAACTAAACAGCCTCTTGATGAAAGTGAAAGAGGAGAGTGAAAAAGTTGGCTTCAAGCTCAACATTCAGAAAACGAAGATCATGGCATCTGGTCCCATCACTTCTTGGCAAATAGATGGGGAAACAGTGGAAAGTGTCAGACTTTATTTTTGGGGCTCCAAAATCACTGCAGATGGTGATTGCAGCCATGATATTAAAAGACGCTTACTCCTTGGAAGGAAAGTTATGACCAAACTAGATAGCATATTGAAAACCAGAGACATTACTTTGCCAACAAAGGTCCGTCTAGTCAAGGCTATGGTTTTTCCTGTGGTCATGTATGGATGTGAGAGTTGAACTGTAAAGAAAGCTGAGCACCAAAGAACTGATTCTTTTGAACTGTGGTATTGGAAAAGACTCTTGGGAGTCCCTTGGACTGCAAGGAGATCCAACCAGTCCATTCTAAAGGAGATCAGTCCTGGGTGTTCATTGGAGGGACTGATGCTGAAGCTGAAACTTCAATTCTTTGGCCACCTCATGCAAAGAGTTGATTCATTGGAAAAGACCCTGATGCTGGGAGGGATTGGGGGCACGAGGAGAAGGGGACGACAGAAGATGAGATGGCTGAATGACATCACCGACTCGATGGACATGAGTTTGAGTGAACTCCAGGAGTTGGTGATGGACAGGGCCTGGCATGCTGTGATTCATGGGGTCGCATAGAGGCGGACATAACTGAGTGACTGAACTGAACTGACTGAAATTTTCTAGGACAGTTATGCTCTAGGAAACATCACAGTTAATGAAATGAGGAAAACCAATAGGCAGAGACAGATGTTGACTGCAATGCAATTGCAAAAAAAGGCCTCAGCCACTCCATAGGGCCTTCCGTTTTCCAAAATTAAGTCAAAGGAGCTGGATCTTCTTACCCATTAACCTGTAATGAACTGCATTGGCTGTCTTTTTAGACAGGGCATAACCTTGAGTGAGGTGGTCCAGAGAAGGAAATGGCAACCCACTCCAGTACTCTTGCCTGGAAAATTCCGTGGATGGAGGAACCTCGTAGGCTACAGTCCTAGGTCACAAAGAGTCAGACACAACTGAGCAACTTCACTTTCACTTTCTTTAAGTTACTGGAGAGAGTCTTAAGTATGAGACTTTGGCAGAAGTTTTTAATGTTAACTGTCTCATGCCTAAACAAGGATCTCAGAGCATATCATAAGATCTGCTGAAGTCTAACTCTTGTAGTGCTTAAAAACATTTTGTTTAATAACTGCATCCTATCTGGGAATAGCTTCTTCACTATTCTGTTTGATCTTCTTAATTCTAGTTGATCTTTCTTCCTCTAGTATTCTGGCTGATCTAAGCTAGGCTAAACAAACCACATAGCTCCTTCCACTGCAGTTGGTCTTGAGTGTTTAAATGGTACTTCAGTTCAGTTGCTCAGTCGTGTCTGACTCTTTGCAGCCCCATGGAATGCAGCACACTAGGCTTCCCTGTCCATCACCAACTCCTAGAAATTGCTCAAGCTCATGTCCATGTAGTCAGTCATGCCATCCAACCATTTCATCCTCTGTCATCCCCTTCCTCTGGCCTTTAACCTTGCCCAGCACCAGGGTCTTTTCCAATGAGTCAGTTCTTCACATCAGGTGGCCAAAGTATTAGAGCTTCAGTTTCAGCATCAGTTCTTCCAATGAATATTCAGGACTGATTTCCTTTAGGATGGACTGGTTGGGTCTCCTTGCAGTCCAAGGGACTCAAGAATCTTCTCCAACACCACAGTTCAAAAGCCCCAATTCTTTGGTGCTCAGCTTTCTTTATAGTCCAACTCTCACATCCATACATGACTACTGGAAAAACCATAGCTTTGACTAGATGGACCTTTGTTGGAAAAGTAATGTACCATCTCTTTAAGAGTTTTCCACAGTTTGTTGTGATCTACACAGTAAAAGTCTTTGGCATAGTCAAAAGCAGAAGTAGATGTTTTTCTGGAACTCTCTTGCTTTTTCGATGATCCAACGGATGTTGGCAATTTGATCTCTGGTTCCTCTGCCTTTTCTAAATCCAGCTTGAACATCTGGAAGTTCATGGTTCAAGTACTGTTGAAGCCTGGCTCAGAGAATTTTGAACATTAGTTTGCTAGCTTGTGAGATGAGTGCAATTGTGTGGTAATTTGAGCATTCTTTGGCATTGCCCTTCTTTAGGATTGGAATGAAAATTGACCTTTTGCAGTCCTGTGGCCACTGCTGAGTTTTCCAATTTTGCTGGCATATTGAATGCAGCACTTTCACAGCATCATCTCTCAGGATCTGAAATAGCTCAACTGGAATTCTATCACTTCCACTAGCTTTGTCCGTGGTAATGCTTCCTAAGGCACATTTGACTTCACAATCCAGGATGTCTGGCTCTAGGTGAGTGATCATGGTTATCTGGGTCATGAAAATCTTTTTTAAATAGCTCTTCTTTGTATTCTTGCCACCTCTTCTTAATATCTTCTGCTTCTGTTAGGTCCATATCATTTCTGCCCTTTATTGAGCCCATTTTTGCATGAAATGTTCCCTTGCTATCTCTAATTTTCTTGAAGAGCTCTCTAGTTTTTCCCAATCTATTGTTTTCCTCTCTTTCTTTGCACTGATCACTGACAAAGGCTTTCTTATCTCTCCTTGCTATTCTTTGGAACTCTGCATTTGGATGGGTAGATCCTTCCTTTTCTACTTTGCCTTTAGCGTCTCTTCTTTTCTCAGTTATATTTAAGGCCTCCTCAGAGAACCACTTTGCCTTTTTGCATTTCTTTTTTTGGATGGTCTTGATCACTGCCTCCTGTATAATGTCATGAACCTCCATCCATAGTTCATCAGGCACTCTGTCTGTCAGATCTAATCCTCAATCTATTTGTCACTTCCACTGTATAATCATAAGGGATTTGATTTAGGTCATACCTGAATGGTCTAGTGGTTTTCCCTACTTTCTTCAATTTAAGTCTGAATTTGGCAATAAGGGGTTCATGATCTGAGCCACAGTCTGGTCCCAGTCTTGTTTTTGCTGACTGTATAGAGCTTCTCCATCTTTGGCTGCATGGAATATAATCAATCTGATTTCAGTATTGACCATCCGGTGATGTCCATGTGTAGAGTCTTCTCTTGTGTTGTTGGAAGAGGGTGTTTGCTATGACCAGTGTATTCTCTTGGCAAAACTCTATTAGTCTTTGCCCTGCTTCATTCTGTACTCCAAGGCCAAATATGCTTGTTACTCCAAGTATCTCTTGATTTCCTGCTTTTGCATTCCAGTCCTATATAATGAAAAGGATATCTTTGGGGGGTGTTGGTTTTAGGTCTTGTAGGTCTTCATAGAACTGTTTAGCTTCTTCAGCATTACTGGTTGGGGCACAGACTTGAATTACTGTGATACTGAATGGTTTGCCTTGGAAATGAACAGAGATCATTCTGTCATTTTTGAAATTGCTCCTATATACTGCATTTCTTTTTTTTTTTATTTTTATTTTTACTTTATTTTACTTTACAATATTGTATCGGTTTTGCCATACATTGACATGAATCCACCATGGGTGTACATTTCAACTCGTTTGTTGAACATGATGGCTACTCCATTTCTTCTAAGGGAGTCTTGCCCACAGCAGTAGATAATGGTCATCTGAGTTAAATTCACCCTTTCCAGTCCATTTTAGTTCACTGATTCCTAAAATGTCAGTGTTCACTCTTGCCATCTCCTGTTTGACCACTTCTAATTTACCTTGATTCATGGACCTGACATTCCAGGTTTCTATGCAATATTGTTCTTCCATCACCAGTCACATCCACTGGGCATTGTTTTCACTTTGGCTGTCTCTTCATTCATTCTAATGTTATTTCTCCACTCTTCTCCAGTAGCATATTGGGCACCTACTGACCTAGGAAGTTCATCTTTCAGTGTCATATCTTCTCTTTTATTATTGTCCATGGGTGGAGAAGGAAATGGCAACCCACTCCAGTATTCTTGCCTGGAGAATCCCATGGACAGAGGAGCCCAGCAGCCTACAGTCCATGGGTTCACAAGAGTTGGACACGACTTGGCGACTAAATCACCACCACCACTGTTCATGGGGTTCTCAAGGCAAGAATACTGAAGCTGTGTGCCATTGTCTTCTCCAGTGGACCACATTTTATCAGAACTCTCCACCATGACACATCCATCTTGGGTGGCCCTACACAGCACGACTCATAGTTTCATTGAGCTAGACAAGGCTGTGGTTCATGTGATCAGTCTGATTAGTTTTCTGTGATGGTGGTTTTCATTCTGTCTGCCCTCTGAGAAATAAGGATAAGAGGCTTATGGAATGGTATTTATCTCCCCTTTTATACTTTCTAGATTTTGTCATCTTTGGCTCATCCTCCACTGCCCTGGGAGGTTTATCCTGTGGAGGGGGAGGGGGTCTGATGCAGACTTTCAACCATAAGAAATATGAACTCCTAGTCAGCATCCTCTTCTAGGCCACAGGTGCTGTGTTTGTCAGTTTATCATCAAAATTGAGCCTAAAATAATAAGACATTACATGTTTTCCTCACATTTGCTAATCTGCCCCACTGTTTAACAGAATTGCTATATCCTCCTGTTAGTCAAGGTCAATTATTCCTACCTGGGTGGTAACTTTTTCCTTTGTTTCTGTTCTCTCAGCCCAAGGAACTCAAATGTACCATAGTGTTCAGCTATGGCAGAAAGTTTTATACACTTTTACTATGTGTCATCTGATACTCATTCCCCCTCTGAGAATCAGGATGGGAGCCACAGGGATGGGAGACATACGTTCCTCCAGTCCCTCTCAGGTAACAATGAATGAAGAGCCGATCCTCCTTGCACTCCTGCAGAGCCTATGAATCATAACTGTTAGACACAGCCCTAAAAGCAACCATAGAAAGAGAGAACATACTGAATGATGGAGTTGCATCCTACAGTATCACACACACATCCTTGTAACGTTTTATCTCAAGTTAGCATTTCAGCAGCACCTTCACACAGACATTTCAACATTCTATCAGGAAAGCAGATTCCAGGTGGTATAATATATGATGGAACCAATGGGTCCATAATTGAATCCCTGTTGCTGAATCTCTGTTTCTATAAAGTTTCTTCTGTCTCTGTTTACACCCAGCCCTCTACTTACCACTGCCACTGCTTAGTGGGGTGATAGACCCTGGAAGCCTGATCACAGGACATCACATGACAATGCAGCCAGGGCTGCCTACCATGACCCTGATTCTATCATATCCAGCAAGTCACACATTCAGCTAGACCCAGTGGTAATCCGTCATAAAAGGAAAGTGCCATAGAAGACTGGGCACAGGCATTGGCAGAAGGAAAAAACAAGCTGTATTAATAAAAGCAGGGGGCTCAGACTCCCATTCCAGTGTTAGCTGGGTAAATGTTTAAAAGCTGGCTCTTCAGATTAAGGGAGCCCCAGATATAAATCTATAGCATTTATATAAATCTATAGCATTTCAGTTCAGTTTAGTCGCTCAGTTGTGTCCGAATCTTTGCGATCCCATGAATCGCAGCACGCCAGGCCTCCCTGTCCATCACCAACTCCGGAGTTCACTGACACTCAAGTCCATCGAGTCAGTGATGCCATCCAACCATCTCATCCTCTGTCATCCCCTTCTCCTCCTGCCCCCAATCCCTCCCAGCATCAGAGTCTTTTCCAATGAGTCAACACTTCACATGAGGTGGCCAAATTTCAGCTTTAGCATCAGTCCTTCCAAAGAGATCCCAGGGCTGATCTCCTTCAGAATGGACTGGTTGGATCTCCTTGCCATCCAAGGGACTCCCAAGAGTCTTCCCCAACACCACAGTTCAAAAGCATCAATTCTTGGGCTCTCAGCTTTCTTCACAGTCCAACTCTCACATTCATACATGACCACTGGAAAAACCATGACTAGACGGACCTTTGTCGGCAAAGTAATGTCTCTGCTTTTCAACATGCTATCTAGGTTGGTCATAACTTTTCTTCCAAGGAGTAAGCGTCTTTTAATTTCATGGCTGCAGTCATCATCTGCAGTGATTTTGGAGCCCCCAAAAATAAAGTCTGACACCGTTTCCACTGTTTCCCCCATCTATTTGCCAAGAAGTGATGGGACCAGATGCCATGATCTTCGTTTTCTGAATGTTGAGCTTTAAGCCAACTTTTTCACTCTCCTCTTTCACTTTCATCAAGAGGCTGTTTAGTTCCTCTTCACTTTCTGCCATAAGGGTGGTGTCATCTGCATATCTGAGGTTATTGATATTTCTCCTGGAAATCTTGATTCCAGCTTGTGCTTCCTCCAGCGCAGCGTTTCTCATGATGTACTCTGAATATAAGTTAAATAAGCAGGGTGAAAATACACAGGCTTGATGTACTCCTTTTCCTATTTGGAACCAGTCTTATATAAATATAAAGCATTTTCCAATTTCCTAGGTATAAGTACTCCCACCACGGCTGACTTCAAGCTACTAGTGTGACTTAATTCAACAGATTTGGAAAAAGATGGTTCTCATCAGCACCTCTCACTCATGCCACATCTACATTCACATGAGAGAGAAGAGCCCTTACAGGCAGTTGTATAATTCTCTGCATAGACAATGTAGCCTGCTTCAAAACTTTTAAGGGTATACGTTTTTATTCTCCTATGAATCTTGACTCCACATGGTGCCCTCTCCCACCACAGAAAACTGTAATACCATATCATCCACGGGGTTGTGTAGCCTAAGTCGCAAGGTTGTTTTATCATGGACCAAATGTGCTAAGAGCCTTTTCCAAATCAAGGCTCAGCTCGAAGTAGACAGTCCTCAATGTTACATGATGAACAAGTCAATGAAGTATTCCCAAGCACAGAAAAGTTTATATTCAGAATGCAAATGCCCACCAGGAATGAAAAGTGAAAGAAGCAGCAAATTATCTTTTTTTTTAATCAAAGTATAACTGACTTGAAACATTAGATTCAGGCATACAGTATAATGATGTAGTATTTTTATATATTACAAAATGTTCACAAGTCTGGTTACTATCTGTCCAAGTTGTTATGTTTCGACTATATACCCTATGTTGTACATTACATTCTTGTGCTTTATTTTATATCTGGGAGACTATACCTCTTAATCTTCCTCATCTATTTCACTCACCCACCCACTTACCTACTCCCCATTTGGCAGCCCCCAGCTTGTTCACTGTGTACATGAATCTGTTCCTGTTTTGCTGTTCATTTGTGTCCTTCAGATTCCACATAAGCCAAATCCATATGCTATAACTTATTTCACTTAGCAAAATATTCTAAGTTCATCTATATTGTCAAAATGGCAATATTTTTATGGCTGAGTATTATTTCTTTGAATATATACATCTTTATCATTCATCCATTGATGTACACTTAGATTGATTCCATATCTTGGCTATTATAAATAATGCTGCAATGAATACAGAGGTGCCTAAATATCTTGACTATTATAAATAAGGGTACAATGAGAAACCTATATGCAGGTCAGGAAGCAACAGTTAGAACTGGACATGGAACAATAGACTGGTTCCAAATAGGAAAAGGAGTACGTCAAGGCTGTATATTGTCACCCTGTTTATTTAACTTCTATGCAGAGTACAGCATGAGAAACCCTGGGCTGGAAGAAGCACAAGCTGCAATCAAGATTGCCAGAAGAAATATTAATAACCTCAGATATGCAGATGACACCACCCTTATGGCAGAAAGTGAAGAGGAACTAAAAAGCCTCTTGTTGAAAGTGAAAGAGGAGAGTGAAAAAGTCGGCTTCAAGCTCAACATTCAGAAAATGAAGATCATGGCATCTGGTCCCATCACTTCATGGCAAATAGATGGGGTAACAGTGGAAACAGTGTCAGACTTTATTTTTTGGCCTCCAAAATCACTGCAGATGTTGATTGCAGCCATGAAATTAAAAGACGCTTACTCCTTGGAAGAAAAGTTATGACCAGCCTAGATAGCATGTTGAAAAGCAGAGACATTACTTTGCCAACATAGGTCTGTCTAGTCAAGGCTATGGTTTTTCCTGTGGTCATGTATGGATGTGAGAGTTGGACTGTGAAGAAGGCTGAGCACCGAAAAACTGATGCTTTTGTCTGTGGTATTGGAGAAGACTCTTGAGAGTCCCTTGGACTGCAAGGAGATCCAACCAGTCCATTCTGAAGGAGATCAGCCCTGGGATTTCTTTGGAAGGAATGATGCTAAAGCTTAAGCTCCAGTACTTTGGCCACCTCATGTGAAGAGTTGACTCATTGGAAAAGACTCTGATGCTGGGAGGGATTGGGGTCAGGAGGAGAAGGGGATGACAGAGGATGAGATGGCTGGATGGCATCACTGACTCAATGGAGGTGAGTGTGAGTGAACTTGGGAGTTGGTGATGGACAGGGAGGCCTGGTGTGCTGCGATTCATGGGGTCACAAAGAGTCAGACACAACTGAACTGAACTGAATAGTGAATATAGAGGTGCTTTCTAATCATTGGTAACCATTGCTCCCACTACATTGCTTATTTGTAAATAACAATTTATCTTCTCCTTATCAGTAATACATAAAGAATGTCTTCATTTAAAAAACAAACTATTATATTTTATTACATGGATGTATCATCTACTCAACCAGTCTTCTTTTCCCAAACTCAGGTGTCAAGTAGTAGCATAATGAATAGCATGGCATGAAATATAACTGTAGAATATATATTCTAGAATAGTGTCATATTTGAGGACTAAAATATTTATGATGCTGTTAAATACTACCAAATTCTCCATAGGTTGTATACATTTTGTACTCCTTCAAGAAATTGCACATGTATACCCAAAGGAATTATTTTCTGTATATTCCTCATTTTTCTCAACTTAAGAAATGGTTCATTACTGTAGTTAAATTTATTTTATCATGAGAGAGGTTGAACATCTTTTTATTTTTTTTTCTAGTAATAAAATATATTTATTAAGATATAATTAGAAGCTAATAAGCTCAGAAGTATAGTTTGCATGAAAACACACCTTCTATAGGCAGGGTTTATTACCTCCTCACTGGCTAAAAAACATGAAGTTTTAGTTTTCATGGACTTTTTTCTTCCCCTTTTAGATTTCTGAGAAATTAAAAAGAATTTACAGAAAGGTACAGAAGTTTCTCTTCAGATGTTTGATGAAAAACAAGAAAAATAGCACATTTAGTGTTAGTGACAAAGAGCAAGTCTGGAGCACCTACAGTTGAAAAGCAGAATACATTTTTGCTCCCACTTACACAGTTATGTTAGAACATGGGCACAGGAGGATTTTTCCAGATTAAATATCTAAAGCCAATTGTTTGTTCTGCAACTTTTGTTTAAATGACACTCATGAAGTTTTTAAAGTCCAATAGGTAACCAAAGCCAAGTGAAACTGTACCACCAACTATTTCAGAACTGTAGAACTTCAATGCCCTCCCCTATCCCCCCACCCCACAAAAAAATAAAAGGAAACAAAGAAAATATTTCCCAACACCCCACAGAGGCTGCTTATTCCTGGCAAGACATGCAAATCATATTCTCTAAAAAAAAAAAAAAGACCCCTGCAAACTTCAAGGCATTTTATCCAGCATTCTCGCAGGGTTCAAAGTATAACCAAAAAATCAAGGGAGGAGTGGGGGAAAATGTTGAATCATTCTGGGTTCCCCGGTATTAGTGTATACTTTAGTCACAGAACAAGATACAGAGATCTTTTAAAGTGGATTTGCCTTTCCAGTGGGTCATTTGTTGCCCAAGGTGATGACAGCAGGAACTTTAGAACCACGCTTGTTATAAGTCCATATTCATTAATCACTTGCATTCACACTTAAAAACAAAAACTAAAAACAAAACAAAACTATTCAGTACCGGAGATTAAATAACCATGTGTAGTCTCTTGAAATAAATTTGTTTCCTTAAGAAGTCTAATTACTTTCAGTTGCCTTTTTTTAAATAACTATATATATATAATGTGTATATATATATAT
>SJYQ01004059.1:198736-284940 GCA_006410935.1 Redunca redunca
TCGGCGTTTCCTGGTGCTGCTGGAGGGCGTGTTTCTGCTCATGTTTCAGCGGCTTTGGCTGGGCCTTGGGGCTGCCCTCGGCTCCATGCTGCAGGTATTGGTGAGGCTGCTGGTGATGGTGGTGGTGATGGTGGTTGTGGCTGTGGTTGTAGAAATAATAATGGTGATGGTGGTGCGGCGGCTGCTGCTGCTGCTGCTGGGGGTGATGGTGCGGATGGTGGTGGTTGTGATGGTGCTGAGACTGTGGCTGGCCGGGCTTCTCCTCCATTGAAAGCGGCTGGGACTCTCTGGCTGAGGCTGCGGGCTGCTGCACCGTCAGGATCTGAGCTGAACATCTTTTTAAATGCTTAAGTGCTATTTACATTTTACCCTGTGATTTATCTTTTCATGTCCTTTGCTCATTTTTAATTGGATTGTTCTTCCTAATTTCTAGGATTTTTATTTACATATACTTCAAATAATTATATAATACTCTATTTCAACCATGTTTTACTGGACTGGTCTCTTGATAAAAAGTGTTTCCAGCTCTAAGGTGGCCTGTTTTCATTTTTATTCAGCAGTTCTCTCCGAGGCTTTCCAAGGACCAAGTATAGACACCACCACACACTCTCCCCATCCGCTGATTTGCACAGAGAGAACTAGTTCAGTTCAGTCGCTCAGTCGTGTCCGACTCTTTGTGACCCCATGAATCGCAGCACACCAGGCCTCCCTGTCCATCACCGTCTCCCAGAGTTCACTCAGACTTACGTCCATCGTGTCCGTGATGCCATCCAGCCATCTCATCCTGGGTCGTCCCCTTCTCCTCCTGCCCCCAATCCCTCCCAGCATCAGAGTCTTTTCCAATGAGTCAACTCTTCGCATGAGGTGGCCAAAGTACTGGAGTTTCAGCTTCAGCATCATTCCTTCCAAAGAAATCCCAGGATTGATCTCCTTCAGAATGGACTGGTTGGATCTCCTTGCAGTCCAAGGGACTCTCAAGAGTCTTCTCCAACACCACAGTTCAAAAGCATCAATTCTTCAGCACTCAGCCTTCTTCACAGTCCAACTCTCACATCCATACATGACCACAGGAAAAAAATTAAGCAGGTGGGATTTCAACATGAGCCAAGGCATTACTTAGGATCTGAAGTAAACTACAAAATGTGTGCAAATGAAAAAAAATGCTGTTGTCCTAAAATTTAACCATGTAGCCTGTAATTCCATTTATAAACTGTCAGTCACAGCCACAAGTTAAACTACACTTTTAAAATAAGCCAAGGAATACTGAAACTAGCCATCCAGTCTTTTACAGTCATTTCTTCCCTCAGGGTAATTGCAGCTGTGGGGCACAGCATAGAAACTGAAAGTAAGAACAAAAACCTGAGCAAAGGGTCGCTGTGGGGTAAGAGAAGTTATATTTACATGTAATATATTATTAAGGTTTTTAAAACTTTGAAAGACAACCCACTAAGTTAGTCAATATCCAAGTAGAGTTCAGTGTTCAGGAAGCATGCAAAGAGAGTCAGAGGGTGTGGAAAAGAAATTAAAAGGAAGCAGGAAGTAAAATAATTTCCATGAAGAATCAGAATCGAGAAGAAATACAACTGAAGTATAATAATCTCCTGGGAGGTATCTCTACTAGAAGATGAAAAGGGAGGAAAAGTTGTTATGAAGACATCCAAGAGTGGGTTGAGCCAATCCGTCTGCTTAGTCTCTGATCACATTTAAAAATAACTTGTCCCAGAAACTGTTTCAGCACAGCACCAATGTTACTGCATGGGAAACTGAGAGCAGGCTTGTGGCATAGACATTATAAGTCAGTTGTTCAAACTGCTTCTCTAAGTTGTAGCTTAGAAATCACCACCCCAAATTCAAGTACATTGGAGGTGATGCCAGCAGTACTAGTACTTAGTGAACATGCCTAAATATGTAGGAATTCTTCAGGGAGGCAGTAAGAATGATAGCCAGGAACCACCACCCACCTCATCATAAGTAACAGAAGAAAGAATACAGATGTGAAATATTCCTCAAGAGCCACTCACCTGTCTTCAAATCATGGCAGAAAAAACTCAGAAGGGCATGACCTACAGTGCTAACATTTCCCACATATTATATTCCTCGGAGGTGTCTATTAATGTTAAGCTCATAGTATTTATGAAAGTCAATATTGTAATAAAATTTTTACAGCATGAGTAGAAGAGAAAGTTCGTACTTGGTGGCAAGGGATCTGAGTTCACATCATGCTTCTGCCACTTATTAGCCATATGGTCATGGGCAAATGACTTAAGGTCCCAAACCTATCCATGATCAATTCTAGAAAAGGGGGATAACAATCACTATTACTGGGAAAATAAATATTGTGTAATGGAATAACATCTGGCACATAAGTGTTCATGACATGTACCCTATATTCTACCCTGTCTTCTAGAACATACTTTAAACTCAATCCTGATAAGAAAATTTTTCATCCCTTTTCTGTCTTAGGAAGTGGACTTTGGCCTCAATATCAGAATAAATAGGTCATATAAAGTAAATAGAATGAAGATTAGAATACTAAGGTATCTAAGGGAAGGAAAAACTCTGTAATCTAGCAATATAGACTGTTACAGACACAAAGCTTCAGACACCTTGGTAATTATTTCTTCTGTCATTAAAGTTTGAGTTAGGTATGAGTGAATGGGAAAAAAATCCAGTTTTACAACTTGGAATAGTATGGAAAGTTTCAGAATCCTGCATCAAATTCTGATTTACAATTCACTAAATAGGTGAGGAAAGCTATTTGGAGAGGGTCTTGAATATATGGCCAAGTAGCAAAGATTTTTGATCAAATAATGACATGATTAAAGATGGATTTGGAAAATTTTTCCTCAGCATTGGTAACTATTCATTGAGCACTCCACAGAAAAACAGGATGTGTGAAGTAGGGCAGAGGATGAATTGAAAGGATGGAGGCAGTTTGCAAGTCATCAAAGTAGCAAGATGATCTTTTTTGAGTAAAGAGGGCAAAGGTAAGGCTAAGGTCTTGAGGACCATAAAGACTTTTTTAACATCTACTGTGGACTGGTGCTATAAAGATCTAACAGGAGAGCGATAAAGAAATTACAATCTGTGCTAAAGAACCAATTCATGTTAGGGAACCTTCTTTGCACAGTAATGACTTCTCTAAATACATGCACAAAAGATGAATGGGCAATGGTGCTTATTAAGACTTGAATGGTTTAATATGAAGATTCTGTAATAATTTTAAAAATTGTTGAAATTACCTTAATGTCATAATTATTAATGTTCATTAATTCAAAAACTAATTTTTAAGGTAACACTTTGGCATAGTAAGAACACAAAAAAATATGTAAAGAGGTTCTGTAAGTAGCAATGACATCCATACTAAGAGCCTTAACGTTTAATTAAAACATGACTATTTGAGAAACAAATAGTAACTCAAGAACTCCTGACACTTTGAGTTTTTTCTCTGAGGCTCACAGAAAATACAGTAATTCTTATATAAGGGTTTCTTTTCTGATGTAGGGATGGTAAATATCACTCAACTCAAGAAAAATTTATGACTCACAGGCATGTAAGGTAAGGCTTGAATTGGGTATTTGAAGGGGAGGAGGAGACTAACATTTATTTAATACCTTGCAAGTATTAGCTGAAATGCTTCACTTGTATTTCCCCAAAACATACACCAACTCTTTGAAGTAGGTAGTGTTAACTCTATTTCAGAAATGAAGAAACCAAGGCTCAGCAAGTTAAATTGACTACAATCACTCAGTTAGCAGGCGATTAAAGAACCAGAATTACAACCCAGGGCCTGTGAAGCCCAACGCCATGTTCTTTGTACTATACTACAATAGTCAACTAAGTTTAAGTATGGATTTATAAAAATTTAGGGCAAGCAAATAAATATGTCCAACACAAGACTGTATTTAAAACAAATTCTAAACAATGTTTTCTCTCTTGCTTATATGACAGTTGTAGCAGATATGTGATCCTGAAAAGAACTCCTCTTCAAGGTATATCATTTTTATCCTTTAGCAATTGTACCCAAAGTTGTGCCGCACTTCACAATCACAACCAAGTAAACTGAGATGTTTATCCCAAGGACCTGTTACCTTTCTGATGTTTAGTCTTAAGATTAAAAAAGGTGAAACTCAAAATAAATAGGAGGTAGCTGCCTGAGCAAGTTGGGTTTTTTCATCAAATTCCCATTTTCATTGCTAAAATATAAAAGCAAATGAAATATCAGAAGCAATTAGCACATATGCTCATACCTGTGTGGATTGTATAACTGAGTATGTCAACGAAAAGTATATTTAGCAGTACAATGTCAAGAAGGTTATTTTTGCAGAATTATTGCATTTATACAAAACAATAGCAATATAAGCAGCCAGTTTACCCAGTGGTATTAAAAATGTTTAATGTAGAGAAATGGCTGAACTAGTTATATATGATATGTAACTATTCTTTCACAATTTGTAAAAATTCTTATACAGACTAATTNTTTCCTACATTTTACTTTTTTTGATTAGACAAGAAAATTTCAACCCAATATATTATTTTCAAAGGAAAATAATTAGACTTGTGTAGAACACAGATTCCTTAAGACTTTCTTGTGTTAGAGAAGAAAGCAACATTTATTTTAATGTTCTTCCAAATTCACCCAAAAAAAAAAAAAACTGATGCTGAAATTTTAAGAACTAAGTTATTCTTAAGGAAAACATTTATCTGACTTAATAACAACGATTATCAAATTATTCAGTCTCTAGTATTTTTGAAAGTTGGCCTTTTTTCCTCCTATATTTTAATACCATACTTTAATTCTTTTGGGCTTCCCTGGTGGTGCAGAGGTTAAAGCATCTGCCTGCAATGTGGGAGACCTGGGTTCGACCCCTGGGTCAGGAAGATCCCCTGGAGAAGGAAATGGCAACCCACTCCAGTATTCTTGCCTGGAGAATCCCATGGACGGAGGAGCTTGGTGGGCTATAGTCCACGGGTCACAAAGAGTCGGACACGACTGAGCGACTTCACTTTAATTCTTTTAACTTCCCTGGTGGCTCAGAGGGTAAAGCGTCTACCTACAATGCAGGAGACCCGGGTTCAATCCCTGGGTTGGGAAGATCTCCTGGAGAAGGAAATGGCAACCCACTCCAGTATTCTTGCCTGGAAAATCCCATGGACAGTAGAACCTGGTAGGCTACTGTCCATGGGGTAGCAAAGAGTCAGACACGACTGAGCAATTTCACTTTCACTTTAATTCTTTTAATAAATTAATGAAACTTTAGAAAAATACCTAAAACATAGAAAGTTACCGGAGTGTGTTCTTTTGCTTTCATATATTTTGAAGGAAAAACTCAGAACAGCTTAATAAATCTAGTCAGCCATCTCTGAAAAATATTGTTCCACTGAAAATTATCTGAGCATAATAGCACATACATACAAGATACAGGGAATTTGGCCTTCTCATATCCTGCTACTGTGATTGAAAAGTTTATCAACCTTCTAGAAGTCAATTGGTAATGACTCAAGTTTTTATATATGCTTCTCCCTTGAACCCAATATTTCTACTCCCGAGAATTTAGCCCAGGGAAACACATGTACAAGTTCACCAAATATACGTGAAAGAGAAATATTCACTGAAACATGAAGCAAAATTTTGATTAGAAATAATCTAGCTGAACCTCCACTTTAGTTAACTAAATTGTGGTTTTTAAACAACAAAATGCTGTGGAGCCTCTAAAATGATCAAATAGAGCTACATGTTCTGATGTAAACCAAAGTACATAATCTACTGAGTGAAGAATCAGGTTATAGAGCAGCATATATATTATAGTTCTGCATGTTATGTTCTTACATGGATTGGAAGATACAGCTCAAATTTTAAGCTATAATATTTCTGCACAGTGAAGCTAAAAGTGGGAAGTACCTCTTTAGCATATACTTCTATACAGTATTAGCTATAATAGTATATTTGCTTTAATTTTTTTTATTGCTTTAATTTTTTAGAGTCACCCCCATTTAATTACTTTCAAGTGAAATAATTACATATATTTTAGTGATATTATGATGATAAATTAAAGAAAAAATCTCAAATTATCTTGTGATTGCATTTTGTGTTTCAGTTCACCAAGTCTATCATTTTTGCCAGCAAAAGCATCTATTATTGTCCAGGCACTAGACAGTCCCCATGACAGTGTCTGGGTAATAAGAGTCTGAATGAGGATGCATCAGTTCTTGCCTAACTCAAACCTTCCCCACCTACTCACAGTTTCCATGAACTCAACATTTTTTCATAAAAACTCAATTTTTAGCCATGGCCAGTTCCTGTTATACTAGAACCTTTTTACACTTTGTCTTTGGAAGCTCTATGATGGTTTGAAAAAAACTCTTTCACTCCTCTCATTCCTTTTTAGGCCCTGAAAGACAAGCTCCTGATCAACAACAACAACAAAATGATGTCTATAATTGTATTCAAAATTGTTCCTGGGAGATTTCAACAACAGCACTATTGCTGTTTTGCCAACCCATCTCAATATGGCTAGGATTCCTAGAGAAGAAATAATTTGTTCTTCTCTCATGCTCTACTAAAAAGCACTTGTTGTCAGCAGCCACCTTCACTTCCACACAGAAACTCCACTACACCAACACTCCAGGTCACTGAGATTCAGAAAAGTCACAAAATTATAATGAAAACAGTAGATTCTTAGATAATATCTTATTGTCATTTAGTTTCACGTCAGTGAAACACTACAAAGATCATGACAAATAGAGAAACAGTGGAAACAGTGGCAGACTTTTTTGGAGCTCCAAAATCACTGCAGATGGTAATTGCAGCCATGAAATTTAAAAGAAGCTTACTCATTGGGAGAAAAGTTATGACCAACCTAGACAGCATATTAAAAAGCAGAGACATTACTTTGCCAACAAAGGTCCATCTAGTTAAGGCTATGGTTTTTCCAGTAGTCATGTATGGATGTGAGAGTTGGACTATAAAGAAAGCTGAGCACCAAAGAATTGAGGCTTTTGAACTGTGGTGTTGGAGAAAACTCTTTGACAGTTGCTTGGACTGCAAGGAGATCCAAAGAGTTCATCCTAAAGGAAATCAGTCCTGAATATTCATTGGAAGGACTAATGTTGAAGCTGAAACTGATGCGAAGAACTGACTCATTGGAAAAGACCCTGATGTTGGGAAAGATTGAAGGTGGGAAGAGAAGGAGACGACAGAGGATGAGATGGTTGGATGGCATCACTGACTCAATGGACATGCGTTTGAGTAAACTCCAGGAGTTGGTGGTGGACAGGGAGACCTGGTGTGCTGCAGTCCATGGGATCGCAAAGAGTCAGACAAGACTGAGCGGCTGAACTGAAGTGAAACGTTATTCCATCTGCACATTAAAGAAGCCTCACCACCAGATTCATTCTTCTATAAACCATAGCTATTTGTGAAGTATATCACAGATGTGTGCTTAGTCACTCAGTTGTGTTCAACTCTTTGCAATCCCATGGACTGTAGCCCACCAGGCTCCTCTGCCCATGGGGATTCTCCAGGCAAGAATACTGGAGTGGGTTGCCATGACCTCCTTAAGGGAATCCTCCCTACCCCGGGATCAAACCCAGGTCTCATGCACTGAAGGTGGATTCTTTACCATCTGAGCCACCAGGGAAGCCATATCACAGATCAGTATATGACAATTAAATTCCCAAATGCCAACAACCACTTAAACATTTTTCTCTTTCCTAAAATGTTCTTTCTTCATGACTTCTCTTAGACTCAGATGTTTTTGTTAAACATGGAAGGAAATGCAACATGTAAAGAAATATAAAACAGATTAAGAAACAGTCTTGCATTCATTTAAACACTCCTGTGTGTCAAAAACTCTTGATGGTTAGTGAATATGAGGAAGACACAATTTGTCCCAACAATCTGTAAAGATTCCATATTCATTTATTTCTCTTCATCTAGAATGTGATTTTATCCAAGATCAAGATTATAATGAAAGTATAAAAATAGCTACTAACACATATTGAGTACTTAGCACATTTTAGGTACTAGGGTAAATATTTTATCAACATGTAATCCTTGGAAAAACTTCATGAAATAGGTACAGTTTACTAATTCTGTTTTACAGGCAACTACACTGTTGATAGAGAAACTTGTAGAAAATATAACAAATTGTTGGTTTTTCCAATAAATATGTTTTTCTGGAATGTTTATATTATATGCAAGTATGATAATAAAGAGTTTTGTCAATCACTTTAATACAATTTAATATAATTTAATACACTTTAATATAATACTTTNTTTCCTGTTACCTTCTCTTGATTTACTACTCCTCTTCCATTATTTTTACTTTTCCTAAGTCAGCTTATTTCCCTCCATAGGGTATAATTTAACAGCTTGTTTGATCCGTTTTTCTACCCTACTCATGTATCAATGCCTTCTTTTTCCGGTCAGCAAATCTTTTGCCAAGCTTGTTCTTCCCACTCTTCATTAGATGTACTTTTTCTTTTGCCAGGGGCATTAGTTTAGTACCATGCATCATGGTCCAGAAAACTAAATTCTGTTCAACACCATCCACAGAGCCAGCTGTTCACTTCTCAGTTCCTTCTTTATCTTCCAAAGTCCTGACCTTCAATTAGAAGAAATAAAACCACCACCTGTGTTCCCAAGATTTGCAATTTCCTACCCAGCTTTCTAAACATATATGCAGTCCAGGGTTTTTGTTTTCTCCTTTCATATTTTCAGCAGTTCTAATTAAACACTGGACTGGTGTATAAATATCAAATGTTAAATGACTTTTGATGGACAAATCAATAATATTTTATTGCCATTTAGTCCTCGTTATCAATGAATTTTGACATATGTAGCTCATGGGATTGCAAAGAGTCGGACATGACTGAGCAAATGAACTGAACTGAACTGAATCTTTATAATGCATTTTACTTTCTAAAGAGAATCATTTCAGTTACAAGAAATAGATGCAATATAACATTTGAATTAAAAAATACATACACAAATATTTTGCAATTATATTCCTGATAGGGTTTAGAAGAACTAATTTTTCAATGTTTTAGAAGTTTTAAGGTGTGTTTTTTTAAACATGTCCAAGACTAAATCTTCAACACTGTTCTTTTCTAATCAGTGACTATCTCTTATGTTCACTAACTGCATGCCTTTATTCAATCTATGAATTTTTACACAGTTGAGGTGAAAGGTCCCATGAAAGATGAAAAGCAATAACCCTAGCTTGACTGTTATTGAGTTAAGCTGAGGATAGGGATTGTAATTCTTTTTTACCTTTTAAGGAAGACCAAAATCTTTTTCTACAAATTGAATATGCATTGGGGGTGGGGGGAACAAATGTGAATTTACAAAGTTGAAAAATCATTAAAATCATCTTCCACACATGTTTTTATATTTTTGGTACTCTTGTGTTGACACAGAACCATGTGATTTAAAATGTCAAGTTAAATAGTAGGTTAGAACACTTGGGAAGATTCACTGCTTACACTTGTTATTGTATTAGTATATCCTAAATTCCTAAAAGCCCACAGGAAAAATTTTTAATTAATAAGACACTTCCACAGAATTTAACATATATACAGTATATGTATATACAGTATACAGTAAGTGCTATATATACAGTATACAGTATATACAGTAAGTGCTTTCTCAACCCATTCTGAATCAGCAACTAGATCCCATTATCATTTGAGGTTTTAAATATCAAACTCAAACTCTTTAATCCCAGGGTTTCCTGATAAAATAGAAGGCATGGAGTTAAATTTGAATTTCAGAGAAACATTTAGTGGAAATACACCTCAATTGTCCAGGACATCTGTTGTTCAGTCACTAAGTCATGTCCAACTCTTTGCGATGCCATGGACACACCAGGCTTCCCTGTCCTTCACTACCCCTCAATTGCCCAGAACATACTCATACTGAAAAGTATTCATCTGAATATCTAATTTAATTTAGTACCTTGTATTTTTATTTACAAAATCTAACAACACAATAGCCCTGAACTATGGGAATTATTTCCAAAGGCTCATTTTCATATGATCAGTTGCAATTCGGTATCATCCTGGGCTCATAACATCCATGAATTCAGATGAGGTATGGCATAGCTTGTTGCTTTCTTGTTGCTCTGTAAGCATCCATAGACTTTTGGATGTGTGAATTTAACCTTATAACCAGACTGGAATAAAGGTTTTATCTTCCTGAAAATGGCCCTATGTCTATATCTCCCTCCTTCTATCCCTCCAACCACCCTTTCTCACTGGAGCACCCCTTGATTCTTAATGGAGCCACTCCAATGTTCTGAGGACCACATCTGATTGTATTCTGGGTTGTATGTGACAATAACCTGGGAAGCTTTGAAAATGTGATAGCTAGCCTCCATCTCAGAGTATTTAAATAAAAGCTAACCTTCATCCCAGAGTATTTAAATAAAAATCTCTAAGAAGGACTGCTACCACAGTTGGTATTTGTTACTCACAGATGATTTTAGTGTGTAGCCAGGTAGAGACTTTTGCTACCGAAAGGAGTAGTGATAGTCAAATTTAGATACAAACTCAAATCATGTCAAGGAGCTTTTTAAACATTCCTACAACCCAGACTTATTCTGTTAGAATATCTAGGGGCAGGAAAAAAGCATGATTTTTTTTTTTTTAACTCTCCCAGGTGAATCCAAATTTAACCAAGCATCAGTGCCTCATTGGCAGGTAATGTTTCCAGTAAACTTTAAATCTCTCATACTACCACCCACAGGTATCTTTTTTCCACTCTTCTCTTTTCAGATAGTATAGACCTCAGCTTATTCTGAATCGCCATTCTCCCCACTCCCCCCAAAATTATTAGAGTGCCATTTCTATTAGTTGCAGACTTTACTAAAGGTTTAAAGTTTTACATGAGAGACACACAAAAATTTTAATATTAGACATCCTTAGACCTCAAAATTTTTGGTTACTCTGACATCTGTCTTATTTAACTTGCCCTTACTAAAGATATCTTGACCCAAATTCACCCACATTTTTATGTAGGTCAGTTTAGCCCTCCCCACAGTGTCTACCTATACACAAAGAATCGTTGAAGTTTTATTTTTTTTCCTGTCTTCCCACCAGTCTCTAAGCATACAAGACCACCACACACACACACACCCCATAAAAGATGCTATCAACACCCCTGTCACCAACACTCCATCCACACCTAACCCTAAGAAGTCTGAAATGTGGATCAACTTGAACTTTAAGTGATATTTTTTTCAAACAGATACATAAATTACTGTTGTGGGAATGAATGTAACTATAAAGTGTGGCTATGATAATCCTCCGCTTAATTCTCTAATTTCAAGACAGATTTTTAACTGTTACAAACACTTGGTTACAAAAAGTCAAAGGATATACAAACTCAGATTCTCTAGGGAGTAAACTTCTGTAAAGCAAAACTTAGAGAAGTGCTCAATAAACAGCAATTGAAAATACAAATTTTCAACTATTCCCACCAACTTATTTCTGAACCACTCAATTTAAGTCTATTATTTAATAGATATTTATTCAACATAGATATTTAATAGATATTTATTTAACATAAATAGATATTTAATAGATATTTATCCTTTCACTATTATTTGCTTGCTATTTTAATATCATATATACATTGGTTTTGCCTTCTTAGGTGTCACAAATTGACGCCTTCTTTTTCACCATCCCAATTTCCCATTCATTCTCAAATTAGAAATAAGTAATTAGGAAGTAAACACAGATTGTTTTTAAGCTGAGTAAATGCTTTAGTGGTATAACTTTGGGGCAGAAAAGCTGAGTTTTCACATTAAATTTTGAAAAAGGATTTTATTATTTAATGATATCACAGTAATAGCTACAAATTACACTCAACTATTAATTATCCTGCCTAACAACCAAACAAACCTCAGTGGCATACAGTGTTTAATTTCATAAATCCATATCTGCTGGTATTTGGCCTGTGTAGGCTAAGACTCACTGGGATTTGCTTTAGGTTGCAGGTTGTGTTCAGATGTACTCCAGCAACAACTATCCAAGGCAAATTCCTTTCATGATGAAATACAGGACTATAAAAGGAAACTCAACTGAAATTCCAAACTTATTACATATTACATCCATCAACATGCCATTGGCAAAATCATATCACATAGTCAAGTCCAAAATCAAGAAAACAAGGAAGTATATACTACTCATCATAAAGTTCTAATAGATATTAGTACTACTGTAAACAGTTCAAATTTGCCACACTATCCTAGATATTTCACTTTAGAACATAGGTGATATGTTAATATTTTTCCCTATATATATTAAAGCTCATAATTAAGAGACATACATACCCTAATGTTCATTGCAGCACTATTTACAATAGCCAGGATATGAAGCAACCTAGATATCCATCAAGAGATGAATGGATAAAGAATTTGTGGTACATATACACAATTGAGTATTAGCCATAAAAAGGAATGAATGTGTTGGTTGAACTGAGGTGGATGAACCCAGAGCCTGTTATAGAATGAAGTCAACAGAGTGAAGTAAGTCAGAAAAATAAATATCATATTAATGCATATACATGGAATCTAGAAAGATGGTACTGATGAACCTATTTGCAGGGCAGGAATAGAGATGCAGACATAGAGAACAGATTTGTGGACACAGTGGGGGAAGAAGAGCATGGGACAAATTGAGAAAGTAACACTGAAACTTATACCTTATCATATGTAAAATAGCCTGTGGGAAGTCGCTCTATAACACGGGGAAACCAACCTGTGCTCTGTGACAACCTCAAAGGGTAGATGGGGGTGGGGGATCCAACCAGTCCATTCTGAAGGAGATCAATCCTGGGATTTCTTTGGAAGGAATGATGCTGAAGCTGAAACTCCAGTACTTTGGACACCTGATCCGGAGTTGATTCATTGGAAAAGACTCTGATGCTGGGAGGGACTGGGGGCAGGAGGAGAAGGGGACGACCCAGGATGCTGGATGGCATCACAGACACGATGGACGTGAGTCTGAGTGAACTCCGGGAGATGGTGATGGACAGGGAGGCCTGGCATGCTGCGATTCATGGGGTCGCAAAGAGTCGGACACGACTGAGCGACTGAACTGAACTGAACTGAGGAGGGAGGTTCAAGAGGGAAGGGATATATGTATACTTATGGCTGATTCAGCTGTATGGCAGAAACCAACACAACATTGTAAATCAATTATCCTCCAATTAAAAATAAATTAAAAAATAAAAGCCCAATGGGAAACCTCAAGTTTTTCTTTGATTAGATGAAATAATCCATGTAAAGCCCTTAGAACACTACTAGCAAAACAGCAAATACTCACAAGTTATCTACCTAATGGGAGGGAAAAGACTTGGGTTAAAGTTAAATGTTTTCACCTTCCCCCACTTTACCCTTTGGAGCATCTTTCTCCCAAGTTAATATGTATCCTTTTTCTTTCTACGTGACTATGTGAGTACTCTGGTAAGACGGGCTCCATCCCAAAGGAAGCTCCATTCCTGTAAAGCCCCACCTGGGGAAAGGAAGTTGGCTCAGGCTTAAGAAGCTAGAGCTCTTGTCCTAAAAATATAAAAGTCATCCCTTTCTTTCATGATCCTTTTTCTGAGTAGACATATTCTCCCAGTAATTTTTGCATAGAATAAGAGCTGTAATTTGGGCCAAAAATTCTACTAAAACTTTTGCATGTATTACCTTATTCAATTCTCCCAAATATACAAGTAGATGGATTATCTTTTCACTACATACAAATTAAGAAAGTTTAACTTGCCCAAGGATTAACAGCTAGCAAGTGAGTGGCCAAAACTCAATTTAAAATAGATTCAACTCCAGAGCCTCTTTGAAATAGTAACTTTAGGAGTCCTTCAAAATTCTTAGAATATGATGTCTAATATATATTCTGAAAATAAGTACAAAATAGGTATGAGATGGTACTTCATATATAATCTGAGTATAAAGAAAAAAATATCACTTTGGCGGTTCATCAACTGATCCTTTTTCATACTTACTGAAGAGAACAAGGGTTGAGTTCTCTTTCAGATTCCAGAACTTACCCAGAGGAAATTCAATCAGGCAATCTAACTGTTTTCCAGCTGAATCTTGCTTAGGGGTTCCACTATAATAGAATATTTGCAAACCCTTAATGGAATCAAATTCCACACTTTACAGAGGCAACTAGTAAAACCAAGATATGAACCCATCTAGTATCACTCAGCTGGACATGACTGAGTGACTGAACTGAAACTGGTAGTAAACTTGAGATTAAAATTTGGTTCTTATATTTAGGATCAGTACTCAATTATAATGAGATACTTCATTTTGAGAAAATTATGCATTACACTCCCAACCCCTTCCAAAATACTCATTCTTTCAGTAAACAGTTCACACTAGAACACTTTTTTCATCTTCTCATATAAGAGTGTCTTCCTGGCCAGTGTTTATCCTTGAGAATGTTTCCAAGATCATGACATCCACAGCAACCTTGAGTGGCCACAATGATGTGCACAGCATAAGGTGATGAGGGCCTTAA
Organism: Redunca redunca; assembly: GCA_006410935.1. Taxonomy (NCBI): domain Eukaryota; kingdom Metazoa; phylum Chordata; class Mammalia; order Artiodactyla; family Bovidae; genus Redunca; species Redunca redunca. The sequence continues at coordinate 213,269 of SJYQ01004059.1, forward strand.
CTATATATGATAGAATTTAAGAGACACCCCCTGGAATTGTGCAACACGGTGATCCAGATGACAATCCGCTCATTTGATAAAAACTCAGGCCACAGAAAACAAGCGCTCTGTTATTCACCTCCATCCATCCCATGAAATTTTTATCCTCTTTAGAAAAGAGGACAATGCTTTTTCCTGGAGCATTTTGCACACTACAATAGGCCTCCATACAAAATCTGAAAATATCTAGTTACAAAAAAGTGCAGGATAATGGCTTTAGCTCCTGTTATCTGCTTTGGCTGGAGAGTGTATGCAAGTTCTAAGCATCTGTCACAGATAATGGCAATTTTATATTAGCTCTGCTAAGATGCTCATAACATTCATTCAGTTTCAAAAGAAGACAACATATTGTTATTCTCAGGTTTATATTTTGCATTTTTATCTATTCGTAGGGTCTTCCAGCTATATTAGAGTGATATTATGTCTGTACTTGAAACAGAAGACTATCATCTTAAAATAGACTACAGTATTGCCCCTTTTTAAAAAATACAAGTGCATTTTCTCTTAAAGAGCATGACTTACAACAGTTATCAATATGCAATTAGTTTGATTACCTTGGAACATATTGACATTCATTTATTTAAAGATAATGTAGCATATTTGTATTCATTGGGGTAATCTGTGAATATGATTAAATATGGATGCCTATCTTATACTAAGGGATAAAATAAAAATTGTAATCTAAGCCTTTGTACCACTAAAAATAGTTCATATTAAATTGAGAAAATTGCATTATGGCTTATTTCAAACACAATTGCAAATAATTATAAGGAAACAACATCACAACTTGGATAACTGCTATGTGAGAACATTCATTCTACCCTATAATGGGACATTGGAGCTAGATTAACAGGGCAAGTGCTTCAATTAAAGCATCAGTGACTGTTCAAGAGTGACCATCCATTTATCTCCATTCTGGTGGACGGATGCAGAGAGATGGTCAAGTAGTGTCAAAGGTATATTATTGAGGAGAACATAATTGAAGATGATGCCATGGACTAAAATGTTTTAATATTTACAAGAATTCATTTGGTTGAAGATTGGAAATAAGGCTTAAAGATTCATATATATATGTATATATATCAGGGTTATCAGGATTTTCTTTTTTAATACTCTAATTCATATAGCAGTCTACTGAATTAGATGATCAATTAATATTCAGAGATTTATATACGGGAAGCAAAAAGAGCTGAGATTAAAATACACAAAAAAATGGTATTAAAAATTTTATTTTAATGTAATTTGAAATTTTTTATACCTTAAAACACTGTGAAAATGTCACCAGAAACACAATATCACTCATTAAAAGTAAAAACTTTCTCTTAACAAGAGGCTCTAATTAGAGGCCCTCTTGGAACTTAAGAACAAAGTTCTGTTTTTATTCTATGCCACCCTCAACGTTGTCTTCTCTCAGAATTATTGCTCTTTATCACAAGTTTGTTAGGGCTCCCTTGTTCACAAACACCAATCCTTCTAGCAGGGTTCCCTACACTAGCAATAATTAAGATGCTTCACTGATCAAAGAAGATATTTTTCAGATAAACCATAAAGTTGCTTTGCTACAGAGATGAAATGTTATGTTTCATCTTCATTAATAGTCTGAAAAGCATTCATATGTGATATTCTTTCCAAGTGATACTTTCCACTCTAGGTAGCAGTAAAAGAAGTTATACATTAGCATGTGAGTTCTACTCAACTTTCACCATCAGATAACCCATCTACTCTAAAATTCTCAACTTCAATGAATGATTCAGACTCACAGGAATAAATTTAGTTGCTACCTCCTTCTCCAATCATTTTTTCTTTTTATCAGTGTTTTGATTAGAAAGCATTTTGTGAAAAAAAATTTTTTTTTGAACCATAAACTTTATTTTTTTTTAATTTTTTTACATGTTTCAATGCCATTCTCCCATCTCATCCCACCATCTCCCTCCCTCTCTCCCCCAGAAAAAATTTTAAGTGCATAAAAATCAGAGTGTATGTGAAGTAACTTATTTCATTCTTTCATTTGTTTTTAAGATTATGACTCTGATTTCAAAGGAACAAAAATGAAATACACCAACTCCAGTGTAACTTCTGCACATGTGTCAGAGTATCCCAGAGGAGGACAGAGGATCAAAGTGCGATCTCACAGCCCTCCTTCACTGGGGCATTTAATGTCATCTCTATGTGGTAGATGATGTGAACTGGTATTCTTCATTTCTGTTCCTTTCTCTTGGCTGGAGATGTGGCAACTGCACTCCCTTCACTCTATTGAAGCTACTTTCTCAGTGTAAGTTAGGATATGTGAAATTTGGAGGGGAGATGTGAGACAAGAGTTCTCTGCCTTCCCCTTCCACTCTTATCAGGAAGCAAATGTTTAGAAATGGATTTTTCTGTCCACTTCACCAGTATCCCTTCTCCCTTACAGGAGATAGAAGCTATTGTAGTTGCAGCACTTCCCATCAGTGCTGGCCTCCAAATCCTCGATTGCAGCTAGAGAATGTGTCTTGAAACCACAATACAAGTTCAGGTCTTAAAAGTTCTCCTAGGAGCTCATTCCTGGAACATAGTGTCTACTTTCTGTTAACATCTAGTTCTCTGTATTTGGAGAAGGCAATGGCACCCCACTCCAGTACTCCTGCCTGGAAAATCCCATGGACGGAGGAGCCTGGTGGGCTGCTGTCCATGGGGTCATGAAGAGTCGGACACGACTGAATGACTTCACTTTCACTTTTCACTTTCATGCATTGGAGAAGGAAATGGCAACCCACTCCAGTGTTCTTGCCTGGAGAATCCCAGGGACGGGGGAGCCTGGTGGGCTGGCGTCTATAAGGTCGCACAGAGTCAGACACGACTGAAGTGACTTAGCAGCAGTCCTCTGTATTAAACCACTTCCTACTTAAGATGGTGCATCATTTCTTCACTGATCCCTCACTGATGCACTGTCAATTCCTTCAAACAAAGAGCAAGAGCATCTTAGAGAGGACTCAGCTTGCAGCACATTTTCTCTTTCAGAAAAAAAAATATGTATATGTGTATCAAAAGTTTACTTATATACAATACATTTAAACATATACAAAACTTTAAATATATATATTATAAATTACAGACAGGATGGAAAGGGTAACGATTATGCAGGGTAAACTTTTCTGTATCTTTCAAGAAGGAGAAAAGGAAATTAGAGGTTTGTACAGTAAAAAGGGAGCAATAGTCAGTGCTTAATTTTAAAAAGTCCTAAAGTGTTACTATATTACTATTTATAGCCTGTTTTAACTTGTCTTTCTTCCTAAGAGTTATAAGTATTTACATCTATGTTAATACACTTTTGTTTCCCCACAGCTTTATTAAAAGCAAAGGCAAAACATTTACATTCATCAAAACTGAGCAAATGACTTACCTAAAGGCAAAGTCAAACAGGAGCCACCCACTACTCTCATCCCAGAGCTCAACTTTTAGCCGGGGGAAGGAAGCTTTGGTTTATAAACCAGCCCTAACTTCTACCTTCCTTTCGTCCAGTCCTTGCACCAAGTACCTAGTGATCACATCAACATCGATGCCCACATTCCCCACATACTCATACTACCAAAATCTAGAAAGTATTTAAGATTATTTTAAGAATTTCTAGGAAGATGATGATCCAGAAAATAGTTTAAAATAAGCAATATTCTGATTTTTTCCATTGTAGGAAAGTCTGGTCCTCAAAGGTATTACTACTAGCAACTTAAGAAAATAAAAGCTAAAATAAACTTTCTTATCATTAATTTGAAATCTACTTCTCCATCAACTTGATTCTAGAAAGGCTAGAGATTTAAAACTCTTCAGGCTGGATTTCATTTATTCCCTGAAGATCCATCTCAGCCTCTGTGTGTCTCTGAATTTCTGCCTGTTTTTGCATCGCAGTTTCTTTGTCCTTGACATCTCTCCACCACTGCTTTTCAGCTCTTTTCCCCAACTCCAAGTACACTTTCTTCCTTTCCCTCTCCCACTTAACTTCTTCTTTATTAAATGGCCATTGTATAAAACTGAAATTGCTATTTCTTGTTGTACTTTTAGTCTCTAAAAGTAGAGGACTGAACAGTTTTATAATTTTTCTAAAAACACTGAATTTTCTGTGTATCAGTAACTCTCAATTCAAAAAATTTCCCAGCATTTCTCAAACTTGTTCCTTGTTAATGAAATATGGTACTCATATTGCAACCTTACTTCTACTTGGCNCATCACTCTTAGCTTTAAAAAGACTTTAAAAAAATAATTCTTACATTTAAAATATGAAAATTATATTTTGTCTTGGCAGTAAGATTTCTTAACAACTGATTTTTTTCTTCCTCCTTTTGTATTCCTGCAGTGTATATTCTAAAGGGAGAAAACTTACAAATTTATAAATAAATATCAATTGGTTAAAATTCCAGCTTCTCAATATGTTATAAGGATAATTTAACACACTTACATAAGCATAAAACTTTCAAATTTTAGGATAACATCGGTATTGTTTAAATAGATGCATTTTTCCTTGTGAAAGGACAGATGTACTCATGAATAAATTGCATCCACATTATATTAACATGGCTTTGTTTGCAACCCAGCCAGTTTAATAAGAACTAGACAAAAGAAAACAAAACCAGAAAATGTTTTGTAGGAAGAACAGCGGCTGTTCTGAAAAGTCTAGGCTTATCTCTTCCTTGCGTCCATCAGAGGCTTTAACTCACCTTTTATTGCTCTATAATTACTTTGATCTGCTGGGTTTTATAAAATTAAACACTTTTAAATAGCCATGCCATATTCCTTTCAGTTTAATTTCAGCCTATACTGGTCGAATTCCATCTCCTTTTTTATCACGCTATGGAACATGCTCGGAATTGACCTGGCAGAGTTAATTGCCAGACAACGCAGCTGTACCTGAACCTTATCAGTGAAAGAGCACTCTCTAGCAAAAAGAGCCCTGACTGGGTGTCTGGAACCCTGGTCAAGTTTCTATTCTGAATGACCTTGAACACGCGCATCAGCTCTGTCCTGACTTTCTTCACCTGGCAAATAAGAATTTTGGCTTAAAGCATACAGGACTCCTTGAAGCAAAACAGTCTATTTTTCCAAGACTTATTTTCCAAATATCTGGTATAGTACTCCAAACTGAAATGACACACCCCATACAGGTGAAAGTGGCTGTTGTAACAAGTATAACCCAGACAAGTCAACATTCATGGAGGAAACAAACATGATCCAATTATGGCTTTTGATACCATGAAAAATAATCAGGAAATTTCCTACGCCTGAGGATGGTAAATCAAGTTAAGATTACAAGGCATTATGTACATAAAGTAAGAGTCCAAAAGACAGATTAGCAAGCACAGATCACAGGAGACAAAATGGCATGACATGGTGTTGAGAAGAAGCATGAAATGTAGGAAGATTTAATCAGGAATGATTTCCTGGCAGTGTCTTATGTTCTGAGTGAATCATTGGAAGTAGGGTTTTTTAACTAGGAAAGTGGACCAGGAAAGGGAGGTAGAGTATTTGGGGCTCAGGAGGAACATGTGAAGGTACAGAAGCATCGGGCAAATATTTAAAAAGCTACAGTGGGAGTCAATTACACAGAAGGTTTTCTTCTCCTGCAGAAATATATCCTTCAGCACACGTGAAGCAAGGTAGCTATAAACACATCTGTCTCATTTATGCTGAGATCACATCAGCAGGAGACAAGAGCTGACTGCAGTGTCCCTGCTGCTTAGATTCTCGGGCTCACTACAGCTGCGGATTTATTTTCGACTTCACGATCCAACATCTCCCAGACACTTCTCCAGAATGTATCAGGCAGTATTAATTAGACCACATGTTGCTCTGTCCCCAGTTACTGTTAACTTCAAGTTACTTCTCTTAATGGTATTACCATTAAGAGGAGATCCCCTAATCAAACATCTAACTGTGGCCTCAACAAAGGTCACACTCAGCACTCAGCCAGACCCTCACCATTGATGGAATTTCTACTGCTGTTCTTGCTCACCTCACCTCACTTTTATGGTATCAAGAATATTAACCTTCAAGTTTTTAAGAGCTTTTTATAATTTTTTCAAATCTTTTGATTCAGCTCACTGAGTTATTAACATTCTATTTTTACTTACCATAAATAAAACATGTCATAAACCTAAGATATGTACAAATGTTAAAAGCACTTAATGATGCACTCAATTCAGGGTAGGAGAAACAAAGACAGAGTTACACTAGAAGATAAGAATGAGCAAGGCTTATAAGGCAAGGGGAGGATGTTTAGGGAAGCTTGATTGGAATGGACAGGAATTCAGCATTCCCCTGTTCTATCTAAAATCCGAGAACTAGGTGACAGGCACTGTGGTAGATTTTAGGGATGTTGTAGTTGCTAAAACAAACCTTGCTCTTTCCTTCAAGGAGTTTACGAAACTATCAACATATGGTTCTAAGTAATCAGTTTTTGTTGAAAGTACTGCGTTAGAGAAGTTCAAGCTATTACAGAACAGGGGACTCAGCAGTTTGATACTTAAGGGAAGACCTGAAGGATACATAGGACAGGAGCTGGGAAGAGCAATGCATGCAAATGAGATCCATCTTCAGTGTGGTACTTCATTTGTGGCATTTGTGAGAAATCCAGTTATTACAAACACGTCTGTGCCAGACATTTTACAAACGCTGTTTCATTCAAATCACACAGCAACCCTGTACGGTAATTATTATTCCATTTCTAAACCCAAAACCTCAAACACATTAAAGGGACCGTGGTGTCAAAGCAGAGAAGCACCAAAGCTGGAATCTGCCCCAGCAGGGTGCCTGAAATCCCCCGCTTTGATACATTAGGTGTTTTTCATTCTGAAGGAATTTGTCTGCACTCACTCCCTTTGGCACTAGCTCCACTCGGAGCAAAGCCAATTCTTCTTCTTTTTGACAGTTCTTAAAATATTTAAAGACACATTTATGCTCACCAACCGAGCTTTCAGGTTTCCACCATATTGTAAGGATATGTATGTTTGCATATTCTAATCACAAGAACTATTACCTTACCCACCACCTTGTGGCTTATTTATTCTTGTCAATAAGGCGGTAACATCGTATTCTACTGAGACATGGCCTGACTGCTGTTATGAACCTCATATACATTTCTCAGCACTTCATCCCATCCCCTTGTATCCTCTGCATCTCCTTTCAACCCCCTTCAACCTACATTTCCATCTCTTTGATTTCCCTTGTTATTTTTCACAGCCCCAGTTACTTTGACATTAGTTGTCAATAAGTGTTTGTCACAACCTCATCCTGTCTGTTCCTTTTAGCCCTTGGCCTCAATCTTTCATCTCTATAACTTGACAGTTTTTTGATTCTCTTATTTGCCTCCCCAAGCTTCTCCATTTGCTGTTTCTCTTATTCATCAGCTACCTTAAGGTTCCACCCCTTTCTGGGGTGAAATTCCTAGAGTTTTCTTTGCCAGAAAACATTTTTTTTTTTCAGTGCAATTTTAGCCACATTTCTAATTAAAACCAGCAAGTAAAAGCTTGGTTGAAAACAGGTGAGCTTGTACTAAAGAACACCTGTTTTAAGACTCAAACCTCAAATGGATAAAGCAACCCCTTTTTATATTTTTAAAAATATGTATATCAGATATTTTCTTTTCTTCTAAGATCTAAGGATCATTGGTTTGAAATAATGAAGCCCATAAGTGAGTATCTTTAGGGAATTTAAGGAAATTTGTCAAATGCTTCTGTGACAAGTAGGTGTTTTATGGTTTTTAAACATTGATTTCAAAACCACTGTCTACTTGCAAAGTCAGGGGTTTATTCTGTTCCACTATATATTAAACCTCATTAATGTTAATGGAAAAACATAATGAGCCTCATGATAATGTGTGTGGGAGTGGAAGACTTTCAAACTGAGAGAAGACACTGCAATTGTTCTGCTGCCTCGAAACTAGCAAAATGCACTACATGGCCATACCAGTTCCCACTTTCAGTTCAGTTCAGTCGCTCAGTCGTGTCTGACTCTTTGTCACCCCATGAATCGCAGCACGCCAGGCCTCCCTGTCCATCACCATCTCCCGGAGTTCACTCAGACTCACGTCCATCGAGTCTGTGATGCCATCCAGCCATCTCACCCTCTGTTGTCCCCTTCTCCTCCTGCCCCCAATCCCTCCCAGCATCAAAGTCTTTTCCAATGAGTCAATTCTTCTCATGAGTTCCCACGTGTTATAGGTAATATCACCATATGCAGTTTTCCTATTAGAGTAATCATTAATCAGTGCTGACTATACGCTGTAACTTTATAGGAAGTCAAAGTTTTTCCTAGCAGTTCTCTCTCACACAAAACGCACACGCATACTTCACAGCACCTCTGAGGAAAGGGAGTTCTGACCCCAGACAATTCTCAGAACACAGGGGTTATACCACCAAGACTATAGTTTTCAACACAAGTGAAGACCACAGGCTACAGAGAGTGTGGGCACTTGAAAATCAACTGAGAATCACTCTTGAAACTATTTCTTCTAAACTTCTCTCTCAGGGCAGTTTTGAGACTTTTGCTGTACTTGAAATTTTATCTCATATCTGTGGTATAATAAAATAGGTGGTATAATCAAAGAGGCTTGAGACTCCTCTCGAGAGAGAGATTTCATCCCTGGAAGACCAGTGTGAGTAGAGGAGGACCATTTTGTCCCTTCTGGGTGTTCCTACCTTCTCACATGAAGAGATGCTGCTTCTTTTTCAGAAGTAACTGAAACCCTCAAACCCTCTTCTCACTCTGCTCACTCTTGCCCTCAAAGAAGAGGTTTTCTCATCAAACCCTGAACTGGGGAGAAGAATCACTGCCCACACACAGCCTCCGAGCCTTTCTAGCCTTTTGAGTTGCGGATGCTCCTCCCACTCCCATTTGTCAGTATTAAGTACACCTAAGTCTACAATGCTGTGGGACCCACTTACAGCAGTAGTAGCACCTGTGAACTTGTTAGAACTGTAAACTGTCCTGCTGCTTTCCAGGCCTGCTGAATCTGTAACACTGGAGTTAGGGCTCAGGAATCTGTGCTTTCACAAGCCTTCCAGGGGGTCCTTATGCATGGTTTAACAACTATTGCTCCAGAGCAGTGCTTCTAAAATTATAACATGCAGATTCTGAGATGGAACCCAAGATTCTATATATCCAGCAAAGTATCAGGTGACTCTAATGGTCCTTGGACAATTCACTCTTACAGCTTTGGCTGAACTTTGGAATCACTTGGAGAGTTTAAACATCATGATGATTGAGCCCCACCCCCTAGATATTCTGATTTAATTCATATAGTGGGCAGCCAGGGAATCTGGGCCAATTGAAATTATAAATCCAGTTGATACCTCAGTATCTATGTCAATTTTTCACCAGTTCTAAACCCATAAAGAGAATAATGTGATTGGCACCTTAAATTCCAAGTGGAAAGTTCATTGGGAAGAAGTTAATAGCATAACCTTACTCTACAGCAGTTCATGGAGAGAAATGCTGTTTTTCAAATTCATATGACAATTACTGTTCTTTCCACAGGAGTATTAAGACCTAAGATTTGCAAGGTCAAGACTAGGATATGAGCCTGGGAGAAAAGAAGCAAAGAGATTTCTCATCTGCTTTTTAAGAGGAGGAGTAACGATAACCCTGTATGCGAGACAGCAAAAGAGACACAGATGTATAGAACAGTCTTTTGGACTCTGTGGGAGAGGGAAAGGCTGGGATGATTTGGGAGAATGGCATTGAAACATATATAATATCATATAAGAAACGAATCACCAGTCTAGGTTCGATGCAGGATACAGGATGCTTGGGGCTGGTACACTGGGATGACCCAGAGAGATGGTATGGCAAGGGAGGTGGGAGGGGGGTTCAGGATTGGGAACGCGTGTACACCTGTGGCGGATTCATGTTGATGTATGGCAAAACTAATACAGTATTGTAAAGTAAAATAAAAAAATATAAAATAAAAAGCAGTAACAGTAGAAAGTTGATTACTAAATAACACTGAATTTAAAGTTAGGATACAAAATTGTAACTACCAAATGCCCAGGTATACTCAAACACATATTAAGTGTGTAACTGTATGAAATTACACATGTCATAATAGTTATGTCCAGGTGGTGTTATTTGGATGATTTTTCTTTATCCTTTTCTTCATGTCTAATTTCCCAAAAATAAATAAGCATTGCTTATAAAAAATAAATAAATAAAAAGAGGAGTAACAACACTTCTTCCCAAAAAATGTCCAAATGGCTTATAAACAAGTGTAAGATGTTCAACATCCTTGACCATCAGAAAAATGCAAAATAAAAACCACTACTTTATACCCACCAGGATAACTAAAAGACAGATAACAACAAGTGTTGGTGAAGATGTGAGAAATCAGAGCCCCTCATACACTGCTGGTGAGAAGGTAAAATGGTAAAGTCATTTTGGAAAATGGTCTAGCAGTTCTTCAAAAGATTAAATAGTTTCCATACAACTCTGCAATTCTACTATTAGGTATAATATATATTCATGAGCAGTAAAAACATGCCAACTCTACAAAAACTAGCCCATGAATGTGCACAGAATCATTATTTATAATAGCCAAAAAGGGAAAGTAAAATATGATACATGCATACAATTACAATATTATTTAGCCATAAAAAGGAATGATGGAATATGAAATGGCAACCCACTCTGGTATTCTTGTCTGGAAAATTCCATGGACAGAGGAGCTTGGCAGGCTACAGTCCATGGGATCACAAGAATTGGACACAACTGAGCACAAAAATGAATGAAGTACTAGTACACGCCACAACATGGATAAACCTTAAAAAACATGGTAAGAGAAACAAACCAAGTACAAAACTCCACATATTATATGATTCACTTTGTATTGAAAGTCCAGAATAATCAAATCAATAGATACAGAAAGGGCTTCCCAAGTGACACTAGTGGTAAAGAACCCGCCTGCCAATGCAGGAGACAACAGATGCAGGTTCGATCCCTGGGTCAGGAAGAACCCCTGGAGAAGAGCACAGCAATCCATTCCAGTCTTCTTGCCTGGAGAATCCCATGGACAGAGGAGCCTGGCAGGCTACAGTCCAGAGTGTAGCAAAGAGTGGTACATGACTGAAGTGACTTAGCACGTGCGTGCGCGCGCGCACACACACACACACACACATAAATATAGAAACGAGATTAGTGATTGCCTAGGGTTGAGGGAGTAAGGGAAAATGGATGGGTGACTGATATGGTATGAGATTTGCTCTGGGGGTGATGAAAACATTATAAAATTGACTGTGATGATGGTTATATAAATCTGGGTGTATGCTGAATCCATTGAATTATATACTTTAAATCAGCAGATGTTATATATGTAAATCATATCTCAATGAAATTGTTACCAAAAAGTACTGACTAAGATCACCAATAATCCCTGTTCCCAGGTAATATTCCAATCTCACAATTTCCTCCCAGAGTAGAAAAATATGCCATGGGAAGGCATAGGAAGGGTGTTTAAGATTGACCTGGAAATGGGCTTTTTCAAAAGAGCTTCCCAGATAGATGATGTCAGCAAAGATTAAAAAACTATTTAATAGGAATATTGAATCAACAGAATAATTTAAAAAGTAGAATATTTCAAATGAAGCGGTTTACACTGTGAAGGGCTAGAGCAAGAAAGAGTTTGGGCATTTGAGGAACTAAAATTTTGTGACCCACCAATAGTACTGGATGATAAATAAGGCATGTGGGGGCGTGGAGTGCTAGATGAGAAAATTACCATGAAGAACCATGTGGTCCATGGTATAAATTCAAATTTATACTGCTTCTTAAGAAAAAATGGGGAGCTATAAGAGTTTTAATGTGAAGACAGAATGGCATTAATAAGATACCTTCTCATGAACACAGCATGTTTGAATTTGTTAGTCTTATCTAGTATTTTTTTAATTCTTTACATATTCTCAGAAAAAAATAATGAATCTTGCTAATGTAACACATAAATCAGAAGATATAATTTGTCAAATTGACAAATTTAGCTACTTTAAAAATTTTTTTTTAATTTTTCTTGGCAAATATCACTTTGCTGACTTTACCAAAAGTAAAGTCAGAGAGCAATTGCCAAAACCTTAAAAAGCAAAATCAGAAGACCATCGAGAGATTAAAAATAATTTGTAACTTACCTGTCAGATAAGCATTAATTTCCCTAAGCAATAAACAGTCCTTAAAAATAAAAATAAAAAAGTCAACTACTGAATGGAAATAGATTACCTCTGAACAGAAAGTTAAAAGAAAGGGAATACAAATGACTTAAACATATAAAAGCTTGCTCAGTCTCACTCATTATAGTAAAAGAAAATTAAAATTACATCAAGATATTATATTTTTTGCCTTCTTGGCTGGCAAGGCTCAGAAAGTTTGAGAACATTCTGTGCTGATGAAGATATGAGTAAAAAATTACACTTACATATGCTGGTGAAAGCACAAGTTGGCATAACTTCTATGAAAAGCAATTCAGCAAGAGTTATCAAATCAAACACATTTTAACTTCATTAGCTTCCAAGAGTCTATCCTATAGGTAACATAGACACTTGCCAAAGACCTATGTCTGTAGCTTTTCATAACAGCATTGCATATAATAACGTTGGGCTGAAAATATCTAAATGTCCAGCATTAGGAAACTGCTCTTAAAAGTTATGCATTCATAGAGTGTAATATTATGCAGTCATAAGAGAACGAGAAGTGTATCTTTTCCGCTTACACTGAATGACACATAAGATACATTAGTAAGTGAGAAAACCAAAACAGTACAGTAAAATATGGATAGGATGTTACAGTGTGGACAGAGTCTGTTTGTATATGCAAGGTCTCTGGAGGGCTTCACAAGAAACTTATGGCCTGGACTGTCTGCAACATATTCAGTTGCTGGTAGACAGGAGTGGGGAAGACTTATGCCCTTTCATAGTTTTGGAGTCAAGTGCCTCAAAAGTAAAGAAATTTAAATTTCAAACATGTTAGTTTAACCACTGAAAGATTTTTTTCTAAATTATTTCAGTTGATATTCTTGGAAAAAAAATAAATAAAAACTGAACTTTCCTGATTCCTTAATGTTAGATAACAAAGGGCAGTTCCATGCTATTAAAATCTTGAATGTAATAAAGAGTTCAAAGGATATACTCATGCCCACAGAATGTTTATGAAAGCAACTAGTCCATCTAAAATTCTGCAACTGCCTCTAGAACTTAGTACTTAATTTTTTTTGGGGGGGGGGGGGGGTTATTTATTCATTTATTTACTTGTACAGTTTGTGAGACCTTAGTCCCCTAACCAGAGATCGAACCTGGGCCTTCAGCTATGAAAGCGTGGACTCCTCATCACTGGAACACCAGGTAATCCCAGAACTTAGCAGTTCTGATTATAAAACCATAACCTGTCAGTCACACAAAATGGTGGAGATGGTTACAGTGGCTTTTCTGTGTCTCTATCTGCTTAGTGCCTTTTCAGCATAACTCTAACATTTGGAGACTTGTCGACCTTTCTAATCCCAGCTCTCCAAGGTTGAAACTAGAAATCTCACTTGCCTGCCTTGCTTAAACAGTCAGAAACCTGCAACCACTCACCAGCACGCATTATCCAGCCTTGCCTGGGCATCCTGCTTGCTGTGAGTGGGCAGCAGCGGCTTTTGGGGGAGAGCCATGACTGTGAGATGGAGATACCAACAGCGGGAGCTTGAGGTCTGAGGAGAACACATGCTGTGGTACACAGTGCCTGATTGCCATGGTGGCCACCAGGTCATTTTCTCCTCAGGCTGGGGTACGGTATATTTTCGGGATTTTTTCCCTAGAAACTTAGTTTTGAGGGCTTGAGGGTATTCTCTAGTGCTCTTAATGACTGTGTAATAGTACCAGTGTTAGTCACTCAGTCGTGTCCAACTCTGCCACCACATGAACTGTAGCCCACCAGGCTCCTCTGTCCATGCAGCTAGGAGGCCAGAAGGAGGAATTCTCATTCATGTTCTGAATCTCAGGAGGAAGTACAGAAAGTATGTGAATCTCTCACTCAAGTACCACTCAAGAACAATACAGATCCCAACAGGAAGAGATGTACCTTGTATCTCCAGCAGGAAGTGACATACTTTACTACCTTCAGCAGGAGGAAGAAAAAATTTCTCCTTGCCTGGAAACAGCTCAACCAATCAGAGACTGTCACAACTCAGCCAATGAAAATTAGCCATACTGTGAACTCCAAGTTTCCTCCAGTAGACATTTTGTTTATAACAGCCCCTCCCAACTTCTCTTTCTCTAAAAAACTTTCTTCTCATTCCTTTTATCAGACTTGAATATGGTTTGCCACGTGCTCCATCCCAAATTTACAATTCGTTGCTGTTTCTTAACCCATTTTGCTGATAAAATAACTACCTGTGTTGTTGTTTAGGTTAACAGTGTATACAATCTTGCTCAAACCATACAATATCCCAAGGTAAGAACTCATTTTACATATGCTGAAACAGCTATCAGAGAGGTTAATTATCTTGCTTAAGACCATAAGTAGTTCTGAACCAGATAATCTAATGCTCTTAACTGCTATATTTCATTGCCTCTGTGTGTGTGTGTGTGTGTGTGTGTGTGTGTGTGTGTGAAAGAGAGAAAGTGAGAGAGAGTGTGTACTCAGTCGTGTCCAACTCTTTGCGACCCCATGGACTGTAGCCAGCTGAGCTCCTCTGTCCATGGGATTTCCCAGGCAAGAATACTGGAGCCCCATTGCCATTTCCTACTAAAGAGGATCTTCCCCACCCAGAGATCAAACCCTGTCTCTTGCCTCCCCCGTATTGGCAGGCAGATTCCTCACCACTGTGCCACCTAGGATGTTTTTCATTACCTATCAGAGTTAACAAAATAAACTCTAAAACACGGAGAAATTGAAGTTGTTTACCTGTCTACTAGTAATGATTATTCATGAATGAAAACTGTATTGTTAAAAAAAAGAAAATTCTATTGTTTCTGACCTAAAGAAAGGTCTAGGTAAGAACAATAATACATAGAACTATTACAAAAGACTAAACAAATGCCTTGAAGTCATCTTAAGATTCTTAACATCATTACTATCCTTAGAACATACCCTAAAAGTTGCAGGAGGCAAGTTAATATTAACCCTACCATAAAGCAGTCTACATTTTCTGTAAAGCACTTGTTCTCCATCTTTTAATTCATTGTTTAATGTCTAGATGTTTCTTTTCCCCCATTTGAATCAGTGTTGCTTTTTCAATTTATAAGTCCCTTTATTTATTCCAAATATTTTAAGATTTTTTTAAAGAAGATTTTGAGATATCCAAGGATTCAAGCTAAGGATGCGTTCAAGGCCAAAAGGTAGTCAACTTATAAAGAGAAAAGAATTCATCAAGAGTTTACTAGTCATTCTCACATATTGCCAGTGGAGCACTATATTCTTCAGCAGATATCAGGAACCTACCTACTTTCCATGGTGACAGGAAAACACACAAGAATAATCAATGCATGGTCTATATATTCACAAAACTGCAACCTAATAGAAAAGATGGAATATGATTAAAAAAAACTATAGTTCAAGTTGAAAATAAATGCCATGAAAAGGAAATAAATATATTATACAGAACTTGACATGCAAATTGTCTAGGGAGAGCATTGAGGTATAAGAGGCAACATGAGGAAAAACTCAAAGAATGAACCCTTGGTGTCTGTGCACAACATAGAAAAGTATGATTTCAGTATTAGGTAGTATTATTAAGGGTTGACTGTGGGATTAGACTGGAAATAGAGTTTGATTTGGAAAACTTTCAGTGATGACTCACAAGTCAGAATTTAATTCTAGAGGTCATGATCACCTACACCGGGTTCTGATACACTAAGTTCTGATACACTAGGATCAGATATACTGAGTTCTGACTGTGTTTTATCCAGAACACGTGCTCAATCAGTGACACCTACTTCATCATTATTTATTATGACATATCTTTCACATTAGTAGAATTAGTGAGTTGGGCAAAAGAAATGGCCCATTAGTAAATGGATACTAATGGATTAAATTTTAATCCTTATGTTTTACATTTACTCTACATGGCATTTAGAGTTTTGAGAAATATGTGACATGCTAATGCTTCCCAAAATATTCACTTGATAGGTAACAAAGTTAAATGAGTTCTCACACTGGAAATAAAGAATTGGATATCCTAAGTGCATACATACATAAACATAAATCTGAGTTTTCTTTTTCATTTCTGTGCCCAGCATGAAGCTGTTAGAATAAAGCTGTTTTGTACATCATTAAATAATAATATTTATCCTGCAGAGTTAAACCATATTAATTGCATTTCTCATTTTTCTTTTGAAGCAAGTTGAAACAATGCAAACATTTTAGTCATTTTAAAGTTGATGATGAAAATGTCCAAAATTTAATTTTTCTACTCAAGTCATATTAAACATCTATATTCATTGTTTGAATAGTAAAGTTTTAGACAAATGTAAGTTTAGTTTATGACCAACCTAGAGAGCATATTAAAAAGCAGAGACATTACTTTGCCAACAAAGGTCCATCTAGTCAAGGCTATGGTTTTTTCCAGTGGTCATGTATGGATGTGAGAGTTGGACTGTGAAGAAAGCTGAGCACTGAAGAATTGATGCTTTTGAATTGTGGTGTCGGAGAAGACTCTTGAGAGTCCCTTGGACTGCAAGGAGATCCAACCAGTCCATCCTAAAGGAGATCAGTCCTGGGTGTTCATTGAAAGGACTGATGCTAAAGCTGAAACTCCAATATTTTGGCCACCTCATGCAAAGAGTTGACTCATTGGAAAAGACTCTGATGCTGGGAGGGATAGGGGACAGGAGGAAAAGGGGACAACACAGGATGAGATGGCTGGATGGCATCACTGACTCGATGGAGGTGAGTTTGAGTAAACTCCGGGAGTTGGTGATGGACAGGGAGGCCTGGCATGCTGTGATTCATGGGGTCGCAAAGAGTCAGACATGACTGAGAGACTGAACTGAACTGAAGTTTAATTTAATTTCTCCTTAGCTTACTTTGGGGGACCCCTCGTTCCCTACTATTTGGATCAAGATGTTTTTAATTACCGTTTGAGTGAAAATGACTTTTATGACATCTTTTTTTTTTTTTCTAATATGTGTCTCCTCAGTTCAGTTCAATAGCTCAGTCAAGTCTGACTCTTTGCAACCCCACGGACAGCAGCAAGCCAGGCCTTGCTGTCCATCACCAATTCCCAGAGCTTGCTCAAACTCATGCCCACTGAGTCAGTGATGCCATTCAACCATCTCATCCTCTGTCATCCCTTTCTCCTCCTGCCTTCAATCTTGCCCAGCAACAGGGTCTTTTCCAGTGAGTCAACTCTTCACATCAGGTGGCCAAAGTATTGGAGCTTCAGTTTCAGCATCAGTCCTTCCAATGAATATTCAAGACTGACTTCCTTTAGGATTGACTGGTTGGATCTCCTTGCAGTCCAAGGGACACTCAAGAGTCTTCTCCAACACAACAGTTGAAAAGCATCAGTTTTTCAGCGCTCAACTTTCTTTATGTCCAACTCTCACATCCATACATGACTACTGGAAAAATCATAGCTTTGACTAGACAGACCTTTTTCGGCAAAGTAATGTCTCTGCTTTTTAATATGCTGTCTAGATTTGTTATAGCTTTTCTTCCAAGAAGCAAGCATCTTTTAATTTCATGGCTGCGGTCACCATCTGCAGTGATTTTGGAGCCCAAGAAAATAAAGTCTGTCACCATTTCCCCCTCTTGATGAGAGTGAAAGAGGAGAGTGCAAAAGTTAGCTTAAAACTCAACATTCAAAAAACTAAGATCATGGCATCTAGTCCCATCACTTATTGGCAAATATATGGGAAAGAATGGAAACATGTATCTCCTACCCGATGGCTGTCCTTGAGAGAATCACTTTCCAGTTGAGAAAGTATGCCTGAAAAATTGCTAATCATTTGTCATTTAGGAAAACAGGAAATATACATTATTGTGCTTTCATCTAGTAAAATGTTTCTCTTGAGTACACACTAAGTTTAAGACTGTTGTGATATACTCAATTATTGAAAAGATGACTATGACTCTGTAATTAGCAGGGCAGAGCTGCAGGCCTCCTCATAAGTCAGACATGGAGCTCTCTATCATCCTGTTCTAACTATTAGTGGATCTGTGCTAATTACGACCTACACATTATAAGCCTAGAAGCTGACAGTAGTCAAACGCAGTGTTTATATGTTTATATGTTCCCTTAAATCTGGAGACAGGTTGGCCTAGGAGTCAGCAGAACTGGGTTTTGTCCCAGTTTAGCTACCACAAATGTGTGGAACATCTTCTCTAATCTGGTTCTCATCTGTGGAATAGCACTGATTCTAAAGGAAGACAACTTCTGGCCATAATGTTATAATATGAAAAAGCACTTATATGATATATTTCCATGTATGCTAAGTCGCTTCAGTCAGTCCAATTCTTTGTGATCCTATGGACCATAGCTCACCAGGCTCCTCTATCCATAGGATTACCCCAGACAAGAATACTGGAGTAGGTTGCCATGTCCTAATCCAGGGGATCTTTCCAACCCAGGGATCGAACCCAAGTCTTTTACATCTCCTGCATTGACAGACAGGTTCTTTACCACTAGTGCCACCTGGAAAGCCCTATATTTCCATATGCATTGCCTAGAATAATATCATGAACCTGTGAGAAGTTACATGATGAATGTGAAAGGCAAGAGGCCCACAGTAAATGCAAAAATTTCTAAAGAAGACTCCAAGATATTTCCCAAGCAGCCTGTCAAGGCCTTACTAAATTAATAAGACCCATAGTCTGGTCCCCATATTTATAGGCTTCAAAACTCTCATTTACTGAGGATTACCACTACCATCAGTTACTTTTCAAAGAAAAAAATCTTTGGCTGAACAAGTTACAATTTTGTCCATGATCTAAATGGAAATGAGTAAAAAAAAAAATTTTTTTTTAAAGACAAAGCCTGCTTTTGATAATAATGAGCAGAGCAATGCAAATTTGGCAGGATAAATCAAATTTGGTTGTAAAATAAAAACACTTTACAAGCCTGGTTAGAGGTTTCAGTTGTTTGTATATGCAATGTCACTCTCATTAGTAAAGGTTATCTTGCAGCTCCAGTCTGTAGTTTCTTATTAATAAAATGGAAAGTGAATATACATACTAAATGAAACATTTCACCTCTTCGGGACCATATCTGACAACTCTGTTTATCCATGCACTCATTCAGTTCAACAGTCATTTATTAAGCCTTGCTGTATAGAAGGCAGATTCATTTTGGGTAGAATAAAAGAAGTCAATACTTTCACAAGCAGATTCATATTTTTATTGAATCATAAAAATGTAGATTACAGAGAAGATATATAATAGCATGATATCTTTGGCTGAAGCAAAACAGTCTCCATTCAAAACTGGTATATGTCCTGTATGTTACACTTTTTCTAGATGCTGCAATTCACTATCTGCACTGTAGAGCCATGGTGGGGAGTGGAGCTTCCCAGAGGCCCACTGCAGCTGCCCCCAGACCTCTGTTTCAGAAAGACCCACCTTCGCCAGTTACCAAAAGCTTACATTTCAGCTGCTGCTGGAAGGACTTTTGTTCTGAGCATTATATTCAGGTTTTGAATCAAAGGTTACCATGGGAAAATAGCCAACAGTAAACCATTCTCCTAAAATAAGCTATAGAAAGAGTAACTGCAACTGCCGCTAGGGTGCAGGTTGTCGTTGTTTATTTGCTAAGTCGCATCTGACTCTTTGTGACACCAGGGACTGTAGCCTGCCAGGCTCATCTGTCCATGGATTTCCCAGAAAAGAATACTGGAAGGGGTTGCCAATTCCTTCTCCAATGGATCTTCCTGACCCAGGGATCAAACTCGAGTCTCCTGCACTGCACGTGGATTATTTACCTGTGAGCCACTGGGGAATAGTGAACCATTCTCCTAAAATAATCTAGGGAATGAGTAACTACATAGTTGATTTTAAGAGTTACATACCTCTTTAGCTCCACTTATTTGTATTCTACCACTTGTTCAGGGCCAAACTTACATGCCTCTTCTTCTACAAAGATTTCCTTGTTCCCTTCAACTACAATTATATTCATCTTTTTTCAACAGTCCTCATTCTGAGATGGGTTAGGTTAAAAACTTTTTTTATAAAAGACAGTGATAAAATATAGTTTTATTCCTAATGTTCTTATTTTATTTTTAAAGTTAGAATACATCTTACACAACCTTAATAGGAATCTCTGGAAAAAATAAAAATAAGATCAAAGTATAATAGTATTAAAAGTATAATAAGGAGACCTTATAAGTCTTTTTTTAAAAAGGAGAAATTGCCAGAACATATAAAAGAACAGAAACCATGCAACAAAATCATAAAGTTAAGTACATCTGTTAATAGCAGCAAATATAAATGGCTTAAAGACCTATGTATATATTTTTTAATGGCTTTCAGATTAGTTTACAAAAAACAAGTGCCAATTATATAACTTAGAAAACACACAGCTAAAACAAAAGAATACACAAAGAGGATGGGAAGAAAAGGGTTACCAGCAGAACTGTAATTCAGTCCCTCCTTCTTCAGGGAAACCAGAGGCCTCAGCTAGAACTCCTCATCACACCAAGGGAATTTAATAGCCATAAAAAATATATTTTTTAATGAATCTTTTTTGTGGTTTCCATATACTCCTCTAAAGAATTCTCCCACCAAAATATATCTGCTCTGACTGGATTTTTTGGTAATGCTGCTAAGTCGCTTCAGTTGTGTCCTACTCTGTGCAACCCCATGGACTGCAGCCTACCAGGCTCCTCCATCCATGGGATTTTCCAGGCAAGAGTACTGGAGTGGGTTGCATACATTTATAAATTGATTATCTCAACTCTCTTCCTGGAGTGTTGCAGTTAGTCACATAGCATTCCTAGTTACATGACCAAGAGATCTCCACACTGAGCAGCTTCCTGGCACAGAATTACACCTGGCACTCTGAACCCAAATAATCCCAGGTCTTTGTCTAGCTAGGAGCATATGACAGTCAGGCACTCCAGGACAGCAGTTTAATGATGGGCATGGCTCTTTTCTCAAGTCCTTTGCACAATCCTAGTGCAACTTTGTGCCAGATAAGACAATTTTGTTGGAGTCTGCTGGACACTTGAGGCCTCTGTGATAGTGCAGAAGATAGTGTGAGTCAGGGCCATGATTTGTTATAAAACCAATATGGAAACACACAAACAATATTGGCATAATGTGGAATGATTATTTTTTTAAAAAAAGGTAGACTTTGAGACAAAGATACTAAGTAGAATCCCCCTAAAAAGTAGCGAAGAAAGATGCAAACTAATATCCTTTGTATATTGAATGTGGATTCAAAAGTCTTTAAGCAAACATACACATATTGATATACAAAAGGATTCTATGCCATAACCAAGTGAGATGTATTCTAGGAATGCAAGACTGATTTAAACATCCAAAAATCAAACAATGCAATATGCCATATCAATAGAATAAAGGACAAAAATCACAATATATGATTTAAAAACAAAAGATCTCTCAAACAACAAAGATTAGAAGGGAACTTTCTAATCCTCAAAAAAAATCTACAAAAAACTTACAGCTAATATATACTTAATGATGAAAGACTAAATGTTTTGTTCCCCAAAATCAGGGACAAGACAATGATGTCAGTTTTTATCATTTCTATTCAATATTGTATTGGAGTTTCTCATCAGTGCAGTAAGAAAAGAAAAATAAGTTTAAAAAACATCAGATTGCAAGGGAAGAAGTAAAACTGGACATATTCACAAATGAGCTGATTGTCTATGCAGATATCCTAAGGAATTTACAGGAAGAAAAAGCTGCTAGAAATACTAGAAAAGTTAGTAAGTTCATAGAATACAAGATTAAAATGTTAATTTTGTTTCTATTACTAGAAAAAAAATGAAATTAAGGGACAATTCCATTCTCAATACTATCAAACAGATTTAAATATTTAGGAATACATTTAACAAAAGAAGTACAAGACTTGTAACCAAAAACTAAAGAGCACTGCAGAGATAAATTAAATATCCAAGTAAATTCAGTTCAGCCACTCAGTGATGTCCGACTCTGCAACCCCGTGGACTGCAGCATGGCCAGGCCTCCCTGTCCATCACCAACTCGTGGAGCTTGCTCAAACTCATGGCCATAGAGTCCGTCATGCCATCAAACCATCTCATCCTCTGTCATCCCCCTCTCCTCCTGCCCTCAATCTTGCCTAGCAGCAGAGTCTTTTCCAAAGAGTCAGTTCTTCATATCAGGTGGCCAAAGTATTGGAGTTTTAGCTTCAGCATCAGTCCTTCCAATAAATATTCAGGACTGATTTCCTTTAGAATGGAATGGTTGGATCTCCTTGCAGTCCAAAGGGACTCTCAAGAATCTTCTCCATCACCACAGTTCAAAAGCATCAATTCTTTGGTGCTCAGCTTTCTTTATAGTCCAACTCTCACATCCATATATGACCACTGGAAAAACCATAGCTTTGACTAGATGGACATTTGTCCGCAAAGTAATGTCTCTGCCTTTTAATATGCTGTCTAGGTTGGTCATAGCTTTTCTTCCAAGGAGCAAGCATCTTTTAATTTCATGGCTGCAGTCACCATCAACAGTGGTTTGGGAGCCCAGATACTAAAGTCTGTCACTGTTACCATTGTTTCCCCATCTATTTGCCATGAAGTGATGGGACCAGATCCCATGATCTTAGTTTTTTGAATGTTGAGTTTTAAGCCAGCTTTTTCACTCTCTTCTTTCACCTTCATTGAGAGACTCTTTAGTTCTTCTTCACTTTCTGCCATAAGTGTGGTGTCATCTGCATATCTGAGGTTATTGATATCCAGGTAAAGAGATATCTTTTTTTTTAATTTTTATTTTAACTTTAGTTTACTTTACATTACTGTATTGGTTTTGCCAAACATTGACATGAATTCACCACGAGTGCACAAGCGCTCCCAAACATGAATCCCCTCCCACCTCCCACCCCATGCCATCCCTCTGGGTCCTCTCCTTGCACCAGTCCCAAGCATCCTGCATTCTGCATCTGACATCAACTGGCGATTCGTTTCTTACTTGATAGTATACATGTTTCAATGCCATTCTCCCATCTCATCCCACCCTCTCCCTCTCTCTCTCCCCCAGAGTCCAACAGTTCTCTCTATAGATCTGAGTCTCTTTTGTTGTCTCGCATACAGGGTCATCGTCCCCATCTTTCTAAATTCCATATATATGCGTTAGTATACTGTATTGGTGTTTTTCTTTCTGGCTTACTTCACTCTGTATAATCGGCTCCAGTTCCATCCATCTCCTTAGAACTGATTCAAATGTATTTTTTTTAATGGCTGAGTAATACTCCATTGTGTATATGTACCACAGCTTTCTTATCCATTCATCTGCTGATGGACATCTAGGTTGTTTCCACGTTCTGGCTATTATAAACAGTGCTGCGATGAACATTGGGGTACATGTGATATCTTTATCCAAGTAAATATACAAGTAAAGAGAGAGACAAATCACATTCGTGGATTGTTAACAAGGCAATTTATCTCAAATTCAACACATCAGATTCAACATAAAAATCAAAATTCCAGCCACTACTTTTGTAAAACTTGACAATCCAAACTTAAAACTGATATAGAAATGTAAAGGGCCTGGAACAGCCAAAACAATTTTGAAAAAGAATAAACAAATTAGGTTTACATTTTCTGACCTCAACACTTACTGTAAGGTTACAGTAAGCAAGATAGTGTGGCACTGACATAAGCACAAGCACATAAATCAATGGAGCACAGATTAACTCTTAAATTTATGATCAATTAATGTTTGACATAAATGCCATGTAAGTCATTGGGGAAAGAATAGTCTTTACAACAAATATTGAAGGACAATGCCTAGCTATTTGAGCCCTAAAAAAACTAACATTAAAAGCTTCCCTCAACCTCATACCATACATAAAAATTAACTGAAAATGGGTCATCAGCTAAATGTAAATGTGTAACAGTTCTACAAGAAAGCATAAGAAAATGTTTGGAATGTTAGGTTAGGCAAAGATTTCTTAATACAACAGAACAGAATCCATTTTAAAAACTGATAAATTGGACTTTATCAAAATTTAAAATTTTGAAAAAATATGGGCTAAATTATACCATCATGATAATTTATATTGAATTGTTTGGTATACTAACTAACACTCATAGTACTAAACAAAATAACCTTGAAGAATTGCATAAGTTGTACTGATTGTGGCTTCCTGGTGGACATAATGCTTTCAAGGGATAGATCTTTATTTGTGCTATATATTTCGAAAATATATATTTTGTTTAGTACTATAAAACTCATATGCTGCTTGTGGTAAATTGGATCACTGGTCTCTCTTCTTTCATTTCTTTGCAATGGACTCCTGGGAGACAAAAGACTTTTTCCTGCCCCTTGACTTTGGGTTTCTTCAATGTGACTTGTATAGGGGAATGGGATGTTAGTGGATATGACGCAAAGATTTTAAATGTGCTTATGTAATTAATTTTGCTCCCCTTGAACTCCTGCCTTTCATCATGAAAAGAACATAGTTTGGATAGCTTCTTGTCCAAGAAGGAGAAGGGATATGTAGACCTAACCCATACCTTTGAAACACAACTGAATTTAGCCTTTATCCATAAAACCCACCCAACTACCCCATACTTGCATGAGCAAAAAATAAATGCTTATTGTTAATTCCCAAAACAAACATTTTTAAAATTTTGTTCTTCAAAAGAAGAGCAAAGAAAAACTGAAAATAAAAAGACAAGTCACAATCTAGGAGAAATTATTAATATTTGTAAATCTTATATCATCATATATCTGATAAAGGACTTGTAAGTTCCAGAATATACAGGGAACTTTTACAAATCAATAATAAGAAAACTTCCAGTTTAAAAATTGGCAAAAATCTGAGTAAATATTCACCAAAGAGGATGTACAAATATCTAATAGGCACAAGAAAAGATGTTTAACATTATTAGTCATTAGGGAAAGGCAAATTAAAACTTTAATGAGATATCACTACATTCTCATTGCAGTGACCATAATTCTGAAGACTGATGACATTAGTATGGATAAAGATACAAAGCTATGAACCTTCATATTTTTCTGTTATGAATTCTAAATGATAATCAACTTAGAAAACCAATTTAGCAATTTCTTAAAAAATTAAACATATACCTGCCATGCAACACAGCAATTCTACTTCTAAGTATTTATCCAAGGGAAATAACTTAGGTCCACAAAAATAAGTAAATATATGTACATACCCTCACATACATATTTTCACACACAAATGTTCATAACAACATTATTCAAAAAGAGAGCCCAAGTGGGAAATTTAGTAGAGTAACTGGTAAATGGATAAGCAAAACATGGTATATCCATGCTACTGCTGCTGCTGCTAAGTCACTTCAGTCGTGCCCAACTCTGTGCGACCCCATAGACGGCAGCCCACCAGGCTCCCCTTCCCTGGGATTCTCCAAGCAAAAACACTGGAGTGGGTTGCCATTTCCTTCTCCAGTGCATGAAAGTGAAAAGTGAAAGTGAAGTCGCTCAGTCATGTCCGACTCTTAGTGACCCCATGGACTGCAGCCCACCAGGCTACTCCATCCATGGGATTTTGAGTACTGGAATGGGGTGCCATTGCCTTCTCCGTGGTATATCCATAGTATGAGCTATTACCAGTATAAAGAAATAAACTCTTCATACATGCTATAACAAGGATAAATCTCAAAAACACTGTACCAATTGAGAGAAGACAGATGCAAAAAAAGAAAAAAGACTATATATTGCATGACTCCATTCATTTGAAATTTCTACTTAAGGAAAACCTATAGAGATAGAATGCTGATTGTTGGTTACCTAAAGCTACAGTTAATGGGGTCAAAAAGAACTGGACACACTGAACACACATGTACCCACACAACGTTGTAGAGGGTGATGGGGATTGACTACAGACTAGCAGGAGAGAAGTTTTACGTTGATGGAAATATGCTCTGAAATTCATTGTGTTGTGCTAAGTCACTTCAGTCATGTCCAACTCTGTGTGACCCCATAGACAGCAGCCCACCAGGCTCCCCCGTCCCTGGGATCCTCCAGGTGTGAATTTATTCTTTATTTTACTACTGAGTAAAGCAAGATCATGTGTCATGAAATAATAATATAGCATTCCATTTAATGAGCTGTGCACATATATCTCATAGCTAGTGCTATGATTCTACTTGTTGTTATTGCTACTTTTAGACCACAGAAAGGTTATGTATGGTCATGAGACTGTGCAGCCAT
Organism: Redunca redunca; assembly: GCA_006410935.1. Classification (NCBI taxonomy): domain Eukaryota; kingdom Metazoa; phylum Chordata; class Mammalia; order Artiodactyla; family Bovidae; genus Redunca; species Redunca redunca. Next base: position 239,624 of record SJYQ01004059.1, read on the forward strand.
AAACAGAACTTGATGCTTCCATCCAAGGTCATCCTAAGCCCATGGCAGCTCTCAAAAGACCAGTCTGTTACAAGTTGAGAAATTGGTATCTTTTCTTATTATGTACAAAATATTTGGCCTTAAAATAACTGTTTCAAAGAATGAACGTACTCTGTGAGTTATAGCATTTCTTGACAAGTGCTAACACTTTCTACTTTCAATGCATTTTCATATGTAATCTTTGTCAATGCAGAAGACATGGAAGGCATTTTGTCTCCCATTTACATGATGGAACTGGAGCTTGGGGATTTTTAAATGAACTCCTAAATTCACAGGGATATTATGATGGGGGAGCTAGGACACGACCCTGAGTCTTTCTGTTCCCAGATGTCTGCTTCCCCCACTGCAGTGCCTTTTATCCTACATTAGTTCTTTCCCCAGCAGGTACAAAATAATGTTTAAAATATACAATCTGTTTAAAATATATTCTAAGAAATTGGTAACAATAATTTAAAATCCTATCTTACATTGAAATAGTACCATCTACTTATTTTTTCAGTTTTATTGAGGTGTAATTGAAAAAACTTAAAATGAAACATGATGACTTGATANACCCCATAGACGCAGCCCACCAGGCTGCGCCGTCCCTGGGATTCTCCAGGCAAGAACACTGGAGTGGGTTGCCATTTCCTTCTCCAATGCATGAAAGTGAAAAGTGAAAGTGAAGTCACTGAGTCGTGTCCAGATCAAAACTAGGTAGGTAAAATTTGAACTAAGAAAATGTTTATGATTCCTCCTACTCTCAGAACTTTTCTCCTTTCTTACTTCATCCCATAATATTTGAGGGTGGGTGTGGGGAGGTCCAGACTAATCTGTTCCAAAGGATGCTACTTGGCTGAAACATTAAGAAAAGGATCAGATGTACATATTCCTGCCAAGGTGTTAACATCCTACTGGAGATCAAAATCCAGCTCTCTGAATGTCACCTGATGGCTTACAGATATGACAAAAAAGCAATGGAAAGGGCTTTAGATTGAGATAACTAACAGGTATGTGTAACACTCCCTGTCTTCTCTGATAACCAACCATAGCATTATTCTTATCACTTTAATTAATAAATATTTATTGATAATAATAAATATCAATGTCATACATTAAAGGCCACTATGTTGAAAGAATTTAAATACATGTCTGTCCTTTAATATTTGAAAACACATTGACAACGAGTCTGATAATACTATATTTCATTTGAGAAAAATTAAACAGAAATTCTATATCATCTCTCTTATGCTTAGTGCATTGCAAAAGAATTCCAAGAAGAGAGAAAAGAGCCAGATCTTTAAATATTAATATTTGTAAGGTAAAATGGTTAATCCTGCTAATAACTTAAGCCTATGGTAAACTTCTGAGATGTTTAGATATTAAATGAATATATGCATAATTAATTAGATATAATCAGAGATGGACAGCCCCACTTAAGCAAACCATCATCATTATATGAACAGAGAGAAGATAGGATAGCTTAAGCAGTGACATTATTTTCAAATCACTTAAGGCAAATAACTCTGAATCCAAAAGCTTTGATCATGTATAATCCTGCTAAAAGACTGACTTGTAACCAGCCTGTGATACATTATGTTGCAAAGCTGTAGCACTAGAGCATAACAGAATCTTATTTTCATTAATTCTTTTTTTTTGAAAATGCAAACACTCCATATGCTTAATAGCCCAAGAAAAGAATGTTCTCCCTTTTTGGAATTTCCCATTAGTGAGCATTTTATTAAAAAAAAACAAAACACATGTACAAAGAAAACAGTGATTCAAAGCCATTTTTAAAAATTGACTTAACCTATGCTGCTTCCCTAATAGCTCAGTTGGTAAAGAATCCGCCTGCAGTGCAGGAGACCCGGGTTCAGTCCTTGGGTGGGAAGATCCCCTGGAGAAGGGAAAGGCTACCCACTCCAGTATTCTGGCCTGGAGAATTCCAGGGACTGTATAGTCCTTGAGGTCATACACTTAACCTATGTTAATAATAGTAACCTGTCAAATAATATTAGTCCAATTGTGTATTTTAGCAAAAAAAAATTCAACAACATACGCTGTTTACAGTGACTTTTGAATTCGTTTTTATGTGATACTTCCTCCACAAGACTGGATTCAGAGGCAAGATACAAAAGAAAGATCTCTAGCAGAAGCAAAATTAGAGTATGTATAAGGACCCACCAATGAAGAAAATTTTACTGGAAGTAGACCCCTTTATAAATATTAATCTAAGATTAGGGACAAAAAAGATACCTCGGGCCATAAAAATGCCTCACATTCTAGAGCTGTATTGTCCAATGAGGTAGCCACTTGCCACATGTGACTCTTCAAATTTAAATTTTTTAATTAATCAAAATTAAATAAAATTTTAAATACTATTCATCGTTTACACTAGTCATGTTTCAACCCAAAATTCACCCGTGATTATAGAGCTAGACAGCAGAAAAAGAACCTTCCCATCATCACAAAAATTTCTGTTGGATAACACTGCTCTAGAACAAATGCCATATGGGCAGGGACCATAAGTGTTTGAACCACTAATTTAAGTGCCTAGCACAGTACGTGGAACATAGGAGATACTCAATAAACAATGATCTACTTAATTAACAACCAAATGAATGGCCATCATTGTTTTTTTTTTTTTTTTGGTAGCTCCACTATTCTACATAGAACTAGACAAGGTCAACCACTAATCAGATGGTTCAGTCTTAAGGACTTCCCTGGTGGCTCAGATGGTAAAGTGTCTGTCTACAGTGTGAGAAACCTAGGTTCCATCCCTGGGTTGGGAAGATCCCCTGGAGAAGGAAATGGCAATCCACTCCAGTATATTGCCTGGAAAATCCCATGGACAGAGGAGCCTGGAAGGCTACAGTCCATGGGGTCGCAAAGAGTTGGACACGACTGAGCGACTTCACTTCACTTCACAGTCTTAAAGAGGAACTATCCCACTTTCTACACTAAAATGACTGAAACTGGAAGGTGTTTTGAGAAAAGGTCAGATAAATGGATTTCAGCATGTCATATTCAAGCCATTTTTGGTAAATGATATTGTTTACCTATTTTTTTTTTATTCTGGACATCAGAATATTTACTGAAAAATCAGGTGGTATACTTGTAACTACAAATTTTAATCATTAGAATTTTCAAAGTGGTCCTCAAACTTATATCTTTAAAAGCACAGAGTGAAGTAAGCCAGAAAGAAAAACACCAATACAGTATACTAACGCATGTATATGGAGTTTAGAAAGATGGTGATGATGACCCTGTATGCAAGACAACAGAAGAGACTCAAATGTATAGAGCGGACTTTTGGACTCTGTGGGAGAGGGGGAGGGTGGATGAGATGGGAGAATGGCATTGAAACATGTATACTGTCATGTAAGAAACAAATTGCCAGTCTATGTATGATGCAGGATGCAGGATGCTTGGGGATGGTGCAGGGGGATGACCCAGAGAGGTGTTATGGGGTGGGAGATGGGAGGGGGTTTATGTTTGGGAACGCATGTATACCCATGGTGGATTCATGTCAATGTATGGCAAAACCAATACAGTATTGTAAAGTAAAACAAAGTTAAAATAAAAATTTAAAAATAAATAAATAAACTCAAAAAAAATAAAATAAAAGCAACAACAACTAAAGTTATAAATTACTGAACTCACATGAGAACAATAAGGAGCTTTCTACAATATATATTAATTTTAGAGTGTACATAATATATTGGATTCTGATAAAAGTTTCTAATTCTCTTCCTGAGGAAATTCTGAAACTCTTCAAGTGGTTAAGGTAACTATTCCTGTTTGGGGGAAAGTTTTCAATTAGTTTAATCATGCCTCAGATACACCTCATAGTCTACAATACTGCCTCTCTGCAAAGCTACTATTCCTGTTTTGGTTTGCTCTGGACTTCTCATCTGGTGTGTTCCATATTCTTGTGTTGTTCTACATGATTCATAGGGATGAAGATATTCAGGTACTTGAAACAAAATTATTAGTACTACTTGCAGACTTTCTCAGCTTTTGTCAGCAATGGCTCCAACTTGATTTTAAATATTTAATATTTTTCAACAGATTCTCATGAAAAAATTTTCTTCCATATACTCTGAAAACTATCTGCCATGTTTTGATTGGATCTCATTCTTTTAGACTGAACACTCCATGCAATCGAAGGTGTCTTTTCTGTCCCCTGCGCTGCCCTGGAATGACAGAAATGGGTATGTGCTGCTGCTGACTGAGGTCCGTTCCACAGAAACATGGAAGACAGCATGGTATTTCCTTCCTAACACCTTTCCCACAGCTAACCCACCCACATCATGGACCACTCGATTAGCATATCAGAGGCAAGGAGAGGCGCGGGGAGGCAGGGTTTGGGCAGCTGGTAGACAGTTGGAGAGACAGGGAATTTACTGAAAAAATATCATTCAGCAACTGTTGTCATACAACAGTTTGCCCAGAACCAGCTGCACTCCCTTGTCTACTGTAGCACTGTTGATTGCAGCCAAGATGCAGAAACAAACTAAGGGCCCTTTTACAGATAAACAGAGAAGGGAGATGTGGTGTGCACACGAGTCCGTGTGTGTAGACAAACACACAACTGAACATTATTCAGCCATGAGGGAAAAAGGAAATTTGTGACAACATAGACAGAACTTGAGGGCATTATGCTAAGTAAGCCATAAAATAGAAGAAGACAAATATACTACATGGTATCAGCTATGTGTGGAATTTTTTTTAAAAGTCAGACTCACAGAAACAAAGAATAGAAAAGTGGTTGCCAGGGGCTACAGGGTGGGAGAAATAGGGAGGAGAGATTGGTAAAAGGGTACAGGCTTTCAGTTGAACGGTGAATAAGTTCTCAGGATCTAATATAAATCGTGGTAACTATTGTTGACAGCACTGTATTGTATAATTGAAATTTGCTAAGAAAATAGAACTTAACTCTTCTCACACACACACACACACACACACACACACACACACAACAATATAAGTAGGTAAGGTAATGGGTGTGTAAGTTAATTAGACAGGGGGAATCCTTTCACAATGTATACATAAATCAAATCACCATGATGTATACTTCTAATATCTTATGATGGTACTTGTTAATTATACCTTATTGAAGCTAATTTTTAAAGCCTCTAAACCGATAGATTCAATGTGATTTCCTGGACACATAGACGAAAAATAATGATAGTGGCTTTGGGAAGTATAAAAATGATACTAACTNATATCGAAATACAGTAGAATTATATAGCAGGAAGAATTTACTGGATTGCTTGATTTTTTTTTTCCACTAAGGAATCAGCAAATAGTATTGACTAGGATACTGATTACATGTGGTTATAAGTACAGGTTGAGAGTTACATTCTTCACTGGTGGGAAGTGGCAGCTTATCCTCTTAGTTGGCTAACTCCAAGTAGAAATCATTAAAGCAACCTTATCTCCCTCAGGGATCTCCACCCTCTGCCTCAGTCAGTGCTCTTCAGTTTTTACAGCGTCATTTGTTTCTCTGGCATCTCAATTTTCCTCTCCATAGACCCATGAGATTTAATCACACATGCAGCAAAAACCTTACGTTCTATTTCCTCTTTTTCAAGGGCTACAATTTTGCATCTGTGCTGCCTGCCCACACCACCACAGATTTAATTTACTTGTCTAACTCATCAAAATTTCAGACGTATCCGTGCCTTCTGTCTCAACAATCTTCACACTTCGTTCTCTCTTCCCAACAGCCAAAGCTCACCATGGATCTGGTTCTCCAGCCACACAGCACTGTCCATTTTATCCTGTGCATTTTCTCATCATTTCTCTTTGTTTGGAAAATGTTGTTTCTCTACATGTTTCCAATTGTTGTCCCCTTTTACATTTATAGCCTCACTTGATGGAGATTAAAACAACAGAAGCAAAATGGTGCTGAAATCAACAACCTGAATTAATGAAAACTTCCCAATAGAACAGATGGCTGTCCCAGCTCTAATTTTAATGAATATCATAATTCAAAGATTCTCTTCTGCCTATAATAAGTAGGGTTGTATTTCAGTTGGGTCCAAATGGAAAACACACAGTTCATGTTAGTATATGCTCAGGTTCATGTTTAAGGAGTCGGATTGAGGGGTTTCGTAGGCTTATTACTATTCCTTTTTTTCTCATTATATTCTCCCTAGGAAAATTCCATCAAATGAATTTTTTTTAATCCAACCAGTGGGAAAAGAGGTAAGCAAGGCAAGATTTCCAATTTGTCAGAACTAAAACAACTAGGTATTTTATGCAATATTTCATACTCAATCCACTGTACACTGGAATGTTCTTTAGCCTTGGATTACCTGTAAGTACATTTCCCTCAGGTGTTTGTGGAAGCTGGGGTAACTATTTTAATCCTGCTCATACACTGATAGACAGACTGCTTGAAGCTATGGACAGAGGTTCATAACACTGTACTGGAGATTATGGCCAAAACCAACCCCAAGAAAAAGAAATGCAAGAAGGCAAAGTTGTCTGAGGAGGTCTTACAGATAGCTGAGAAAAGAAGAGAAGCAAAAAGCAAAGGAGACGGGGAAAGATATAACCAACTGAGTACTGAGTTCCAGAGAACAGCAAGGAAAGATAAGAAAGCCTTCTTAAGTGAACAATGTAGAAAAGTAGAGGAGAACAATAGGATGGGAAAGACTAGAGATCTTTTAAAGAAAATTAGAGATACCAAGGGAACATTTCATGCAAAGATGGGCTCAATAAAAGACAGAAACAGCAAGGACCTAACAGAAGCAGAAGATATTAAGAAGACGTGTCAAGAATTCAGAGAACTATACAAAAAAGATCTTAATGACCCAGATAACCATGATGGTATAGTCACCAGCCTAGAGCCAGGCACCCTGGTATGTGAAGTTAATTGGGCCTTAGGAAGCATCACTACATGGACTTCCAGCTGAGCTATTTCAAATCCTAAAAGATGATGCTGTTAAAGTATTGCACTCAATATGCCAGCAAACTTGGAAAACTCAGCAATGGTCACGAACCCAAAAAAGGTCAGTTTTCCTTTCAATCCCAAAGAAGTCTAATGCTAAAGAAAGTTCAAACTACAGCACAATTGTGCTCATTTCACATGTTATCAAGGTAATACTCAAAATCCTTCAAGGTAGGCTTCAACACAGTTAGTGGAGAAGGTACATGAACCAAGAAATTTCCAGATGTACAAGTTGGATTTAGAAAAGGCAGAGGAACCAGAGATCAAATTGCCAACATCCACTGGATCATAGAAAAAGCAAGAGAATTCCAGAAAAACATCGACTTTTGCTTCATTGACTACACTAGAGCCTTTGACTGTGTGGATCACAACAAACTGTGGAAAATTCTTAAACAGATGGGACTACCAGACTACTTTACCTGCCTCCTGAGAAACCTATATGTAGGTCAAGAAGCAATAGTTAGAACCAGACATGGAACAATGAACTGGTTCAAAATTGGGAAAGGAGTATGTAAACGCTGTATATTGTCATCTTGTTTATTTAAACTATATGCAGAGTACCTCAGGAAAAATACCAGGCTGAATGAATCACAAGCAGGAATCAAGATTGCTGGCAGAAATATCAACAACCTCATATGTGCAGATGATACCACTCTAATGGCAGAAAGAGAAGAGGAACTAAAGAGCATCTTGATGAAGGTGAAAGAGGAGAGTGAAAAAGCTAACTTAAAACTCAACTTTCAAAACTAAGATCATGGCATCTGGTCCCATCATTTCATGGCAAATAAAAGGGGAAAAAGTGGAAGCAATGATAGATTTTATTTTCCTGGCTTCCAAAATCACTATGGACAGTGACTGCAGCCACCAAATTAAAACACACTTGTTCCTTGCAAGAATAGCTATGAAAAATCTAAACAGCATATTAAAAAGCAGAGACATCATTTTGCTGACAAAGTTCATAAAGTCAAAGCTATGGTTTTTCCTGTAGTCATGTATGGATATGAGAGTTTGGCCATAAAGAAGGCTGAGTGCAGAAGAATTGATATTTTCGAACTCTAATGCTAAAGAAGACTCTTGAGAGTCCCTTGGAAAGCAAGGAAATCAGTCAATCCTAAAGGAAATCAACTCTGAGTATTCATTGGAAGGACTGGTGCTGAATCTGAAGCTCTAATACTATGGTCACCTGTTACAAAGAACTGACTTATTAGAAAAGAGCTTCAGGCTGGGAAAGATTGAGGGCAAGAGGAGAAGGGGAGGACAGAGGATGAGATGGTTGGATGGCATCACTGACTCAGTGGAAATGAGTTTGCGCAAACTCCCCAGATAGTGTAAGACAGGGAAGAGTGTCATAAAGAAGCGGACATGACTCAGCAACTATAAAGACAATACACTGACCAAATCCTTCATGGTGATGTCTGCCCCTGTTGACTTGCAGTAACTTTCATAAGACTAGCAGAAACTTTCTGCAAGGCTCATCTCCCCCTTCACCAAAACCACATATATACTGACCTTCCCCCCTACCTCTTCAGACCAATTTCTCAGAGCTATCTGGGTGCTGTCTCCCAGGCTATAGTCCTGATTTTGCCCCCAGATAAAACTTGACTCACAACTCTCACACTGTGCAGTTTTTTTTTTAAGTCAACACACTGCCTTTAATAAATCCTCATGATTAAAAGAGCCAGTTGAATCATGAAAAAATGATACCTTTACCAAGTAATGCTGATAATACCATGCCTCCTTTTCCTTAAAGGGATCATCTTCACACTTAAAAAAAAGCTGAAAGCACATGGATATGTATATATATTCTCATGGTTGGCTGAGACCATGAATAAATTAGAATATGTTTGATAGGAACTTAAATTTTAAGATTGTGATAGATTGTGATAAATTTTAAGGTTATGATAGATCCTCATGTGCATAGAAACAGTGCTATAACTGAATAATCCAAGGATAAAACCAGAGAAAATTACTTTTCTTCATATAGTAATTAACTCACATGGACCTGCAATGTCTCTGCCTAAAACTATATGCCTAAAAAAATAAATAAATAAATAGATCCAGTGACTTCAGAAAGTATGTTAAGAATTTTCAATAGAGTACTACTTTATACAAAAGCTATTCCTGTGTGTGTGTGTGTGTGTGTGTGTGTGTGTGTGTTTAGTCACTTAGTCATGTCTGACTCTACGTGACCCCATGGACTGTAGCTCTCCAAGCTCCTCTGTCCATGGAATTTGTCCAGGCAGGAATACTGGAATGGCTCACCATTTCATACTCCAAGGAATCTTCCTGACCCAGGGCAATATAAATTCCCTCAGAGAGCAAAAGGGATGGAAGGTTTTTCTGACTCCTCCAGAATAGCTTCACTGACCTATTGTTTTTCAGTCTGTACATCTAGCCAACTCTTTACCAAACAACCAGAATGATACAGCAAGCTGTTAGAGCTGGTGAAAGGAATATTGAAATTTATAATCTTCTTAGTATTTGTAAATTGTATACTTGTGTTATTCATTGGGAGCTTTAGTAAAAGAAAAGAATCACTTCCTTTGTGAGGTAGTTCACAGTTCTTTAAAAACACTCAAATTATCTCAAAGACTTGTTAAATTTCTGCAGTAAATGTGTTTTAGCAATAGCTGAATATAAATAGGACTTCCTTTAACACTAGCATTTTTCAGTGACTGAAGTCAAGTCTCTGTAAGGCAAAACATGTCAGCCTTCCAGTTCAAAGTGTCTCCAAAAACAAATTCTGTAGAGAAGTAAGGGTCAAAATCTCAACATAAACATGTATGTATTTCCATTTCTATCATGAATTAGAATTAATAATGTCCAGTAAATCTACATGCAGACTCACTATGATAAGACTATGCTGCTAAGTCGCTTCAGTCGTGTCCGACTCTGTGCGACCCCATAGATGCCAGCCCACCAGGCTCCCCCGTCCCTGGGATTCTCCAGGCAAGAACACTGGAGTGGGTTGCCATTTCCTTCTCTGATGCATGAAAGTGAAAAGTGAAAGTGAAGTCGCTCAGTCGTGTCCAACTCTTAGGGACCCCATGGACTACAGCCTACCAGGCTCTTCCATCCACGGGATTTTCCAGGCAAGAGTACTGGAGTGGGATGCCATTGCCTTTGCCCACGATAAGACTATAGCTATGTTTAAACATGCATTTGTATACTTGAATACTAAGGTTTCTCAGAAACAGGCGAGTCATGAGGTTGGAATTTACCTCACAATAATTTTTCAGATATTCAGAACTTACCTTTTTGCTGCTAATTTTTCTTTCCCCTGAGTCTTTTTTTATAAAAATAAATATAGAGCTTTACTTTCCCCTCTTTATTGCATAAAAGACATATACTATTAGTTATCTATTGTTGCATAACCTATTGCTATAAAACTTCGCAATATGAAATAATATACATCTCACAGTCTCTGTGGGACCAGAATTCAGAAAAGGCATCACTAAGTGGATCCTCTGGTCCAGGGTTTGTCATGAGACTGCAATCACAGTGTAGCCCACATGCTGGGCTGCAATCAAAAGGGAGCTCGGGCTGAAGTCATCCCAGTGTTAAAGTGAAACAGGATCTACTAACTCACTCAGTACCATGATTAGGTGGTGTGATTAGGTTTCTCCCAAGCTACTGAATTGACTGCCTCACATTATTGAAGGCTGTTCACCAGAGGGAGCCCAGATAACTCTCCCCATCAAAACTAGCAGGTGAGGAGATCCAGGGAGACAGGATACCAGCAAGACAGAAGTCACAGAGTTTTATGACAACATTGCATCACTGTTGCTGTAAACGATTCTTGAGAAGCAAATCACAAAGTCTAGCTACACTCAAGGGGAGGGCTAGAATACCAGGAAGTAGGGGTCACCGGAAAACATGTCAGAAGCTGCCCAACACAACTAGAGTAATTATACTCTTTTTACATCTTTTTTTCACACAAAAATAAATTGCAGAAATTTTGTTTTCAGTATATAGAGCTTTTTCATGGTCACATAGTACTTCACTAGTTGCTGTATCATATTCAACCAACTTTTCGTAGCTGGGCATTTAGGTTATTTCCCACATTTTACTATTACATTGACACAATCAATAGTGTCTTCTATAGTTTAAATTCATATTTGTATAGATGTATCTTCAAAGTAAATCTCTAGATATGATCATAGGTAAATGCATGTTTAACTTTATTAGATATTACAAAATTCCCCTCTGTAGGGATTATAATATTTTGCCTTCACATCAATAGAAAAATATGTTTCTCCACAGCCTTGCCAAAGTATATTGTCAAGCGTTTATGCTTTTGCTAGTCTTTCAATCATTCCATATATTTGAGTCACTATCTTTTTCTGTGAACTATTTATATCTTTTTTTCTCTCAGGTTTTGGCCTTTTATCCTCTTACTTTTTATGATCCCTCTTATATATTAAGAAAATCAGTTCACTGTCTATTATATGTTGCAGATATTTTCTTCCAACTGATCATTGTCTTTTGACTTTCCTGATAATTTTTTCCCCATGTAAAAGTTTCATGTGGTCAATTTATCAATCTTTAATTTTATTAGCTCTGGATTTTGAGTCATAAACAGAAAAGTTCTCCCACACCAAAGTTATAAGAAAATTCACTGATATTATCTCCTAGAACACAAACAGTTTCATTTTTTAATATTTAAATCTCTGATCCACTTGCAGTTTATTCTAGTGTTTTTATGAAAAGCACAGTTCCAATTTTATCATTTTTGAAATGGCCAATCTGTTTTCTCAACACCGTCTATTTTAAAAGTCCATGTTTTCCACAGAGAATTTAGATGTCATCTTTACTAGGTAACAAATTTCAACATGCGTTAGATCTATTCTTGGAATTTCCATTCTTTCCATTAGACTTTCTAATCAAGCACTAGTACCACACTGCTTCCCTGGTGGCTCAGCTGGTAAAGAATCTGCCTGCAATGTGGGAAACCTGGGTTCAATTCCTGGGTTGGGGAGATCCCCTGGAGAAGGGAATGGCTACCCACTCTAGGGTTCTGGCCTGGAGAATTCCATGGACTGTACAGTCCATGGGGTTGCAAAAAGCTGGACACGACAGAGCGACTTTCACTAGAGTACCACACTAGTTTAATTGTAGCAGTTTTATAGTATGTTTTAATATCCCCCTCATTGTTGTTTTTTTAGAGCCTTTCTAGTTTCTTCATGATTTTTTCTACATCAACTTTATTACCAACTTGTCTAACTCCAAAAGAAAAAGAAACTTGTTGACCTTGTTATTGGGATCATGCTGAATTGACATCCCTATAAGGTGGAGTTTGCCCATCTCAGAACAGAGCATGTCATTTCACTGTTCAAGCATTCAAAGTCCTTCTCATACAGCCCTTTTATGTTTCTTAAGGTCATTCCTACTTCATGCTGCATTGCACATAGGCTCCCCTCTTTCATCAAACCTTCTAATCAAAACACATAAACTGTTGGTTTTTGTACCTTAAGTTTACATCTTATCACAACGTATCAGTATATCCCAAACCGCATGAGCACATTGTGCCTCCATAATTAGAGTAAATGGGAATTTGAGAGATTTCAAGTTCAGTTCAGTTCAGTTCAGTCACTCAGTCATGTCCGATTCTTTGCGACCCCATGAATCGCAGCATGCCAGGCCTCCCTGTCCATCACCAACTCCTGGAGTTCACTCAGACTCACGTCTATCGAGTCAGTGATGCCATCCAGCCATCTCATCCTTTGTCATCCCCTTCTCCTGCCCCCAATCCCTCCCAGCATCAGGGTCTTTTCCAATGAGTCAACTCTTCGCATGAGGTGGCCAAAGTACTGGAGTTTCAGCTTTAGCATCATTCCTTCCAAAGAAATCCCAGGGCTGATCTCCTTCAGAATGGACTGGTTGGATCTCCTTGCAGTCCAAGGGACTCTCAAGAGTCTTCTCCAACACCACAGTTCAAAAGCATTAGTTCTTCAGCACTCAGCCTTCCTCACAGTCCAACTCTCACATCCATACATGACCGCAGGAAAAACCATAGCCTTGACTAGATGGACCTTAGTCGGCAAAGTAATGTCTCCGCTTTTGAATATGCTATCTAGGTTGGTCATAACTTTTCTTCCAAGGAGTAAACATCTTTTAATTTAATGGCTGCAATCACTATCTGCAGTGATTTTGGAGCCCCAAAAAATAAAGTCTGACACTGTTTCCACTGTTTCCCCATCTATGTCCCATGAAGTGATAGGACCGGATGCCATGATCTTCGTTAGGTCACCCACAATATCTTAGCTCTGAACTCCGGGAGATGGTGATGAACAGGGAGGCCTGGTATGCTGTGATTCATGGGGTCGCAAAGAGTCGGACATGACTGAGCGACTGAACTGAACTGAGCTGAATGAAATTCTAATAGCTTTTAAAATCCTGGTTAAAGAATTTATTACTGCTGGTTTTAAGGGTGAAGAAAATTTAATGATTACAATGTTTTGAAATGTTCCAGTTAAAACATAAACAGTAAGGGAAATACTGTTTTATTACACAGCTTAAATCAGTTTTTAACCTGATTTAAAATTTAAAATAACTAATATTTTTAGAACCAAAATGAATCAATGTTCACATTTCAGATAGTGCAATGCCAAGATTACTACTACCTCAGACACCATATTAAAAAAAATCAAAGTTCACATTTACTGAGTGAACAAACAGATGGATAAATACTAACAGGCACTAGGCCACATTTATCCATTGGAGTAATGAATGCCACCTCATTTTCATTTGGTCAAGAAGAAAAATCTAGGCAGTTTCGATCTACAAACATCAATATTTCTTACTGATAGATGAAATAAAATCAGAAAAGCAAACAACTTTTATTGATGGTTTTCCCTTTAACTACTGAATCTGCTTTCTGACAGGCAATGAAATAATAACACATAATATCAGAATCAAATTTTGTAATCACCAACAGGAACTCTCTGGAACATAAATGAAGATGAAGCCCCCACACAAGGGATGTACTTGAAATTTTAAATAGTAAAATGAGGTCATCTCAAACAGCTATTTTTAGCCTAAACACATAAGCCAAAGAACACTAAATACAAATCAATTAAGTTGTCAGAAAATCTCTTCAACTCCAGCCCTTTAATGTGAAATCTATGCCATGCAAAATTGCTAAGGTTAAAATTGCAACATCATTTTAGAAAGGATTTAATTTTTTTAACACGCACAGAAAGGAAAACTTTCAGTTGAAGTAAATGTCCTTGAGTTCTTTATGTAAACAAGTTTTGAATGTCATTATGAGAAAGAACCTACTGGATTTTGTATTCGAACTATAGCTCATCTAACATTAAAATAATCAAATTGCAGATACCTTCCCCCTCACCTAATTCTACATTCACCTTTCACTTTTATATTTAACAGTCAATCCCAAGGCATTTCATCCCATCTCCCTGAAAAGCACTTTAATATTCCTTTCCTTCTATAATAATAACTTAATAAAAGTATATCATTTTGCCTCATTTTTCTTTCTTTGAGAGTTTTTTTAGGGAATAACAATAAATAAAGCTTTTGATATTTAGTAGAATTTGGCCACAGCTTTATTAAACTTCACTGAATTCCATCAAGTTCATTTTCATATAAGGCTGAATATCTTAACAGCTCAAAAACCAATTCAAATGATTCGTGAGGTTATACAGTTCCAGGTGGGTTTAAGTGTAGTCTTTAGAACAGACCAGAATCAGAAAATATTAGTTATGTAAAATTTTTAAAAGATTCTATAAAACCACAAAAAATTGAACTTTAAAAACTATTAAGAACACATGATATTTAAAAGGTAGGGAGAAACTGACTGATAACATTCCAGTTCAAGATAAAGCTTCCAATCTGTTCTCTTTCACAGCCAAACAAACCTACCCCCATTATGGAAGATCCATCATTCAAAAATTTCAAACAGCCCTTTTTTCCCCTAATCAGAAGTCTGTACAACAGTGAAAAACATATCTGACAAAACAGGGCTCTTGTCATTTATTGCTGTTTACCCTTGAATGCATTTCACAGCTTGAATAAGTCTTTGTTTTACCAACTCTAACCCAACAAAAAAAGCTCACTTGTCAACCCACATAGAAAATAACTCAAATTGTTTCTTTACAACTTGAGATTATAGAGTGGTGGTAACCCTTTCATCCAGAGTACCTTAGCAATGCCAATTTATTTCTGACTTTCACATTTTAAAGCATCCAAATCAGATGGTTTGGTAACTCTCAAATAAAATTTTCTAGTAAGCATTTAAAAAATAAGAATCAAAAAGTGGTTCTTTGTCACCAAGGTCATGCAGAAAAATGTAGGAGTAACCAACTGCTCAATGAGTAAGTGCATTTACATTAAAGGTTAATATATTCAGTCTTTCAGTTCAAGAATAAACCATCTGGTTTCAAATACAGAGTTGAAATGAGTCTATAAAAAGGTAAGAATTCTTGAAAACAGCTCAGAAATATACATCCAGTAACTTCAAGTATTCACTACTTCTTTTTTTAAAAAAAATTATGATTTATATTCAAACCTACCAAATGAACATCTGCCCTCTACACATCACTGACACAGGTGAGTAGGGCATTACTGTCTCCAGACTTCAATCTACCAAGAGTTGTGATTTTAACGTGTCAGTACAGCACTCAGGTAGACCTGTGCCTGACCTAAGCAAATATATTCTTCATCTGTCGTCTTCCCTCTATACCTGGGCATCTCCCTCTCCATCTTGTGGGCACAGGGCCATGCTGGGCTGTGACAGGAGACTTAGGAACCTGTGGCCTCATCTTCATGCCACCCCTGAGAAGCATTGCCATTTTTTTAATTCTCAGCAATCACTTGCTACCCCTCCAATACCTCTGTTAGAATGTCTACCAAATGGAATAAACCACTTTCAGGAACCTTGTGGAAACTCACCAAATAACTTCAAACAAGGTCCAAAATTAAACATTAAACCACATTCCTTTGGTGCCCCAAAGTCCTTTGTATCAGTTATCTTTTGTGTTGTTGTTTTGTTTTGTTTTGTTTTGTTTTAATTTTTATTTCTACTTTAGTATACTTTACAATACTGTATTGGTTTTGCCATACATTGACATGAATCCACCACTCTATTGCAATTTAGCAAACCACCCCAAAATGTAGGCCTCAAAATAGCAATTTATGGCGTCTCACAATTCTGAAGTTACTTCTTCTACTCCATGTGGTGTTGGTTAGGGTCCCTCACACAGCTACATTTATTTGGTAGCTGAGCAGGAACTGGATCATCCAAGAAAACTTCATACATATAGCTAGGAATTGGTCCTGACTGTCAGCTGGACAACTCAGTTTTTCTCCATGTGGCATCTCTCTCCACATGGTGACTCATCTTCCAGGACCTCCCCACCTTGGTTCTTCTCACTGGCAGGATGGCCTGGATTTCCCTATATCATGGCAGCTGGAATCAAAAAAAGCAAGAGCAAAACTGCCACTCCCTCAAAACTAGGCCCAGAGCTGGCTCAGCATCACTTTTTTGTCTTCGGTATTCTACTGGTTAGAACAAGTCACAAGGCCAGCCCAACTCAAGGTGGGTGGGGCGTTTGGGAGATAGGCTGCAACTCTGGTAGGAGTGGAATGCAATACACAGGAAAAGGAGGAATTGTTGTGCAGCTATTTTGGGAGACTATCTACTACATCTTAAGCACAATTTGCATGAAAATACCTCTAAAGAAGAGGAAAAGGGGTCCTTAATTAACCGGGCAATATATGCTCACTTGACTCTTTGTTTGCACAGGAAACAGATATTAAATGACACAAGGAAGAAATGTCAAGAAAAGTCTATTTTTACTGGAGTGGGTAGCCATTCCCTTCTCCAGGGGAACATCTCAACCCAGGGATTGAACCTGGGCCTCCTGCATTGCAGGCGGACTCTTTACCATCTGAGCCACCAGAGAAGCCCATGATATTTCAGGACAGTGTGACATGCTTCTTTTATTATTAATATTACTCAGTTCCATGATTACTAAAAATTGCTAAAAAAAAAAAAAAAACCACTGCAGTAACTAATGAGAGTTACACGGCTCTACCGGACCTCTCCCAGCTTGGCTTGCTTTCAATGGCAATCAGTCATATTCTGTTGCAGTAAACACCAAGGTCCAGAAATTAGAACAGTGCTGTGAAAGAGAGTCAGAGCACCTTTCCCAAAATCACAAATTAGATAGGAGCATCTATTACTACATCAGTAGCCATGTTAATATTTAGTTAATACTTACACTGTTTTCATCCTTCAGTAATTATTTAAGACTTTGCAGGCTGTAGTCATGTTTGGAAAGAAAACAATACTATGGTATCAATTCCTACTTTTGAGTGCCATTTCAAAAGTACAACCAAAGTATGAAATTATTGGGCTTCGCAGGTGGTACTAGTGGCAAAGAACCCACCTGCCAATGCAGGAGTCATAAGAGTCATCAGCGGATCCCTGGGAAGATCCCCTGAAGGAGGAAATGGCAACCCACTCTAGTATTCTTGCCTGGAGAATCCCATGGATAGAGGAGCCTGATGGACTACAGTCCATGGGGTCACAAAGAATCAGAGTGAAATGACTTCTTGCTTCCCCAGTAACCTCCTTTCTGATGGCCAGGAGATAGAAGGAAAATTGAAATTAAAAAATGAAAATTGAAATAAAAAAGGGAGAGCTCCCTAGAAGAAGAATAAGAAGTCATGTGCTTTCCTATACACAAAAGCCTCAGCTAGCCTCAACGGCCTTTCTCTTCAAAAGTTCAATTCAGTTCAGTTCAGTCACTCAGGAGTGTCCAACTCTTTGCGACCCCATGAATTGCAACACGCCAGGCATCCCTGTCCATCACCAACTCCCAGAGTTCACTCAAACTCATGTCCATAGAGTCCGTGATGCCATCCAGCCATCTCATTCTCTGTCATCCCCTTTTCCTCCTGCCCCCAATCCTTCCCAGCATCAGAGTCTTTTCCAATGAGTCAACTCTTCTCATGAGGTGGCCAAAGTATTGGAGTTTCGGCTTTAGCATCAGTCCTTCCAAAGAACACCCAGGACTGATCTCCTTTAGGATGGACTGGTTGGATCTCCTTGCAGTCCAAGAGTCAACAGTAATTGGACTATGGTGAGTTATTCTTTGGAAATCATATGGAGTGATGGAAATGCCATCAAATGAGACAGGAAGACTGGAGCAGAAGCAGGTTCTGAAGGGAAGAGTTTTGAACATGTCTAATTTGAGATGCTTGTTAGACACCCAAGTGGGGAAGTCAAGTCAGCAGTGAAATACTGATTTCAGTAGCTCAGGCTCTAGGCTGGAGATATAAATTTGGAATTTGTTGTCACCTACTTGGTATATCAGCTATGAGAATGGATACAACCATCAAGGGAGTGAGTGTACGAAGGAAGGGAGAAAAGGGAGCAACAGTTAATGAGACTGAGAACTGGCCAGTGTGCCCAGATGAAAACCACAGAACCATGTGAAGAAAGGGCATCCAGGAAGGGGGGTGAGCACTGGTGTCATATGCCCTCAAAGGTCACGTGAGACAAAGACTGAGAAATGTCCAGTAAAAATAAAGCAAAAAACAAAATGCATTATTTCACAAGCACAATGTCAAACTGCCCTGTGAGACAGCATGTAATCATGCTCTAATAACCACATAAATTTAAATTTTCTAGTCCCATACTCTTCTACTTAAGTTTAAAGGAAAAACTATTAAGTAAACTGGTTTTCTGTCAGACGTAAGTAAAAACGTTATTTTTTGATTCCCAAAATCAACATGGCATGACCATATGCCTTATGCTTAGTTACCTCAATAACAGCATTTCCTACAGTGCAGGACATAGCCTGTTGTTAAGATCATACCCGAGGCACCAGTGCCATCTGTTTGAAGTCTCCTTTTCCCATCTTCCTTATCTACAGAAAATAATCTGAACAAAAGAAAAAATATCAAAGATAATACAAGTCAAAAGCTCTCCATAAACTGTAAGAGCAACACTTACAGTTAGCAACATCCCAAAGATTAAAATAAAAGTTTCACTGAGGAAAAAACTTAACTGTCTTGAGCTCTTATGTTTAAGTATCTTTTTCCCCCAATCATATAACAAGGCAAATATGAAGATCTTGCATAAGGAATCACACACTCTCAGGAAAGAACTTTACCCACTGTCTGACACCTATGTGTTACACGGCAAGTAAATAGCATAAATGCTAAAAATGTTACTGTTACATTAACAGGGCTTCAAGGATGCTGGACTCTTAAAATGCTATAGTAACTCATTTTTCTCAGAACAGGAAAAAAAAAGAAAGAAAGAAAAATGGAAGAGATCAAAATAATAAACTCTAGCATTTCATCACATTTCCCTTGATGCCATGATTTCCTTCAAGTCCATGACACTTCAAGTCCAAGACAAGTCTTGACCCCCGTCTTCCAGTTACAAGAATAAAAGTGTTTATTACTCTGCACATTAGCTATATTTCTAATGAAGCAGTACACAAATAGAACTGTATTTTCCTTATGATTGAGATTATGATTTCAGAGTTCTGAAGGAAGGCATACTTTAATATTATTTTCCAAGATGAAACACACTCACTCAACAATGAGATATGCATGGAACACTAGTTCATGGCAGACAGCACCACAGGCATTGTGATTTCAAACCACAGCCCCTGCTACGAGGAGGTGTGACCCGTGGGCAGCCATAAAATCACATGGACCTAAAAGGTGACAATAAAGAGCTGGGCAACATGAGCAGCAAGTGAGTGATACAGAAAACAACTGTTATGGAACCTGAGTCTGCAAAAGACAACTCCCAAGAAATATGGTCTAGACAGTCTCCAAAAGCCAGTGAGTCTCCCCCAGGGCTTTTCAGAAGGAGTAGGAACTGAACCTCGAGGTGAGAGACAAGACATGGCGCAGACAAACACATAGAGGCAAGGCGATTCTGGGTTGATGACTAGACATGGCCAGTTGAAGTGGAAAATTCAAATTAGAACATTGAAAAGAGAGGGAAACAAACGGCAGTAGGCTAAGGACAGCACCACGGCTCTTCTTTCCCTCTCATTTCTTGCCTCTTCTCCCTGTACCCCATGTCGCCCTCTGCCTGGCTTTGGATTAATCATGACCTCTAGAGTCAGAGAAACTTGAATCCCAACTACACTTCTCAGTACTTGTACAACCTGAGAAAGTTATTTAACTATCGGAGCCTCAGTTTTCTTATATGTGAATAATGATAAGTATATCTACTTTAAAAGTCTTATGCTTTTTATATTTATATGTATAGTAATAATAGTATCTAGTACTGTGTTAGATACCATGGTCAGATCATTTGCAGTGTCTCATTTAGACCTTAATTAATCCTCAGCTGCCCTCAGGGTCCATATTATTTCCTTTGTGCACTGAGAAAATTGATAATCAGGTCAAATTACTTGTCCCAAACCATAAAGAAAAAAATTGGCAAAGCAAGAATGGATCAGAAGTTCTGCTGACCCAAAGTCCTCATTCTTAGCTACTCTGATACAAGAGAGATAATAAATGCAAGACAGGAAATGGCAACCCACTCCAGTATTCTTGCCTGGTGAATCCCATGGACAGAGGAGCTTGGTGGGCTACAGTCCATGGGGTCGCAAAGAGTCAGACACGACTGAGCGACTTAACTTTCACTTTTCACTGTCCAAAATTCTATGAGATATTTTGTATCTGGTATTCTTGTTTTTCTTGACATTATCATAATTATTATAGATGAGAAAACTGAAATCCAGAGATTTTATTTAACTTTCCCCATGTGACATTGCAGGCAGCTCACAGCAAAAATAGACTAGAGTCTGATTAGCAAAGTTCTTAGTTTCAAGTAAAAAAGTTGGTTCATTTTCCTCCATTAATAGAGCACCGTTGCAGTTTGCTTAATGTAGGAATAGAATAATAAAGCCATTCCTTTAGAAGGGTCAATCTGATCCCTAACAGAATCAAAATGTTCTGTCTTTGGAAAGACACAAATGACTATTATCACTTCGTTGTATATGTTGAACATAGTTCTTCCCTCTTGTCTTGACCAGAAGTTCCTTAAGAGGAAAATTTATTTCCTATATATCTTTATATATCCAGAGCTTAGCATTAATTTATGTACCTTAGTGCAGATGCAAAAGTGTTTGATTGTAAAAAGAATGGATGAATGTAATGAATATATTAAGTTCAAGTGGAAGCACTTTTAGGAGTCCACATGGCAGCTTAACAGATTTATGAACCTCACTTAAATTTATTTAAAATGTAGACTGTATGTACTTAAGTGAATTTTCAAGAAAGAAGCTCCACATTTTTTGTCAGATTCTCAGAAAAATCCAGGACCTCATAAACATTAAATACCATTAGACTCAGGTAGGAAGACCAGTTAAAAGCAATTGAATTTGTTCAGGAAAAGAAAAGGAAAATAGTGATATTGCAATAGACATGGAAGAATAACACAGTTAATGACATTCCATAAATAAATCTACAGAATTTGACACCAAAAACCAGAGGTCACATGGAAATAGAAAATAGACTTGTGGTTGCCAAGAGAGAAGGGGGTTGAGGGAAGGAGGGTTTGGGAGTTTGGGATTAGCATGTATATTAATAAACTATTATATATAGGTTTGATAAACAGGCATTACTGTATACCACAGGAAGCTATATGCAATATCTTGTGATAAACATAATGGAAAAGAATATATATGTATAATGGAGTCACTTCACTGTACAGCAGAAATTAACACAACAATGTAAGTCAACTATACTTCAATAAAACTAAAAAAAATAAAACAGTGGTCATTGGGTCTAGCAAAATAATACTGTGTGGTGTCATTGTAATGGCTAGTTCCAAGGAGAGATGGCAGAGATATAACTTTTCCAGCTACCTGACTTCTTTCATAAATGCTAGAAAGCCTTTAAAAATTAAAAATGCATAGATCACATTCTTAGAATCTTACAGTGAAAGCAGACACTCTTATTGCAAGTTGACAGTCTACAAATGTTTATTGAATTCTGATATATGTGAAGAAATTGAAATTAGAGACACAGAGATAAGGAGTAGCAATTGTGTCCCTTTTTGCTAGAAAATTTGAGAAATCTTGTTTAATGAGAAAAAGAAGCCCAGAGATTTTTAAAGTATACTGAATGACTCACTAACATGATATGGATTGGACCATAGACTATGGCCTCTCTAGTAAGACTGAGAGTGTATATTTGTCTCTAGGCATTGTGAGATTGAAATAAATCAAACTACAGTCTTGCTCTTATTTCCCTTCTGTTTTCAGTATTTTTAGATGAATTATATTAAGCTTTAAAAGCATAAGTTTTCAATAAATGTGCAAAGAGAGGGCTCCAAAGAAGAGGCCAAAAGAATATATCCCATTGTTCACTGTAGCACTATTTACAATAGCTAGAACTTGCAAGCAACTTAGATGTCCACTGACAGATGAATGGATAAAGAAGTTGTGGTATATATACACAATGGAATATTACTTAGCCATATCCCATTGTTCACTGTAGCACTATTTACAATAGCTAGAACTTGCAAGCAACTTAGATGTCCATTGACAGATGAATGGATAAAGAAGTTGTGGTATATATACACAATGGAATATTACTTAGCCATAAAAAGGAATGTATTTGAGTCAGTTCTGATAAGGTAGATGAACCTAGAACCTATTATACAGAGTGAAGAGAGTCAGAAAGAGAAAGATATTGTATTCCAATGTATATATGTGAAATCTAGAAAAATGGTACCAAAGAATTTATTTACAGGGCAGCAATGGAGAAACGCATTTGACTGACTCAATGTGTTCCTTGCCTGGAGAATCCCATGGATAGAAGAGCCTGGTGGGCTGCAGTTCATAAGGTCACAAAGAGTCGGACACAACTGAGCGACTTCATTTTTAATGGAGAAACAGACATAGAGAATAGACTTATGGATATGAGGAGAGAGGCTGCTGCTGCTGCTGCTGCTAAGTCACTTCAGTCATGTCCAACTCTGTGCGACCCCATAGACGGCAGGGGAGGGTGAGATATATGGAAAGAGTAACATGGAAACTTACATTACCATATGTAAAATAGATAGGCAATGGGAATTTGCTGTATGACTCAGGAAATTCAAAGAGGGGCTCTATATCAACCTGGAGGGGTGGGATGGAGAGGGAGGTGGGAGGGAAGTTCAAAAGGAAGGGGATATATGCATACCTATGGCTGATTCATGTTGATGTTTGGCAGAAAAACAACAAAATTCTGTAAAGCAATTATCCTTGTAAGGTCTGTAAGAATTTCAAGCCATAGCATTTCTACTAATAGATTACACTGCTGTCTTTTCACTGCTCTCTTTCTAGGTGACTGCCAGTATAGCTGGACATCAGCTAGTTTTAAATTAACTAATTCAAGTTTTCTGAAAATGACCACGCATGTTGAATGTATGTGAAAGAAATTATTCAAACTCAGTGACAAAGGAAAATTTATAAAAATATTTAACATCTTCACTAACTGAAAAGAATGAAAATTGAAGACAGTGTGCAGGGACAGTCATAGACCTGCTCTACTCTTTAGCCAGAAGCAGCCACTAGTGGCTCAGAGTGTTGCTTCTGCAAATAATAAGAACTAAACGTGCCCCTAGAGAAAAGATGTGACAAAGCTAGAGTCATTGCTGGAAGTCAGAGGCTGGACTGTTGTAACTCTTACAACTTGTTCTTGAGGTGGGTCTAGCTTTATAAGATGCTCCAGATGGAGGAAGGCAAGAGAAGAACATCAGAGCTTCATCAATGTCAAGCAAGGTCTCTCTAGGATCAGTGGCATGATCTGCACTGTTGCTACTAGATAGTGACAATCAGTACTGATAAGAGACTTGAATCTGGGCTGGGACACCAATGGCTAGTAGGAAACAACTGCAAAAATAAGACTATGAAGGATGATCCAGAAGTAGAGGGACAGGAAAAAAATAAATGCAAAAGTCTCCCACAAAAGTTGATCTTACCATATCACTTTTGCAATTTTATTGCATGTTACTAGCCAGAGAGGGGGATAAAACACCTAAAGGAGTATAACCAAGCTAGACCCAGTGGTTATTTCTAGAAATTTTGCTTTCTATTACATATTCCTTTTATGCATTTTTTATAAGGAGCATATATTGATTTTATATCAGAAGAAATAAAGACATGTACTTATATGTCGATTAAAAACCACTTGTCTACCAAACAAAATTCCAGAACCCCATGAAGATGCCTAATGCCAAAAAAGTCAAATATCAAGTTATAAATTCACTCAAGCTTAATTTTATGAAATAGTGTGGTAAACATTTTATTTTTTAATTATATATAGTTAAAGGTGTGTTATAGCAAAGACTTTCAAATAAATATGTGTAGATTGCCCAAGGAGATGTATTAAAGAAAAACTTGCATGAAAAAAATGAACAGGAAATTATGAAACAAAAAGGGAAAAACATTTAGACCCCAATACTGGGGAAATTTCCCAGAATAATGCATAAAAAGAGAAAGGCATTTTTTAAAAGAAAGAATAGCCAAGAAATATGTAAGGACAAGAACCAGTCCTGGCTATGATATGTATTTCATAGCTGCTGTATTTAGGTATAATTTACATACAATAAATTCAACCATGTTAAAGAAAAGGAAAAGAAACATGGAAGATACATTGAGAATCACCAATTTACACATAAGAGGAGTTCCAGAAGTGTGTAGGCTATAAGAGTAGAAATACTTGAAGAAGCCATAACTAAGAAATTTTCAAATGTGAAGCAGTACATATATCTTCAGATCAAAAATGCTCTGTTGCTAAGCATAACAAATAAATTCACACCCTAATGCATTACAGGAAAAGTGAAATAACATCAGGAGTGAAACTATGTCAAAAACATACCCAAGTAATACACTACACATTTTTTATCCACATTATTATTTGCATTTTAATATTTCACATATAGTATTTATTTATTTCTCTCCTCTTAATTCTCTTGTCTTTCTCTGATTTAACCTTCTGCATCATAACTTTTCAAGATGAAAATATCATTTACTATACCGTGGGACAAAGTTTATTATTTCACTAATGTTTTAGTCCATAAGGACAGAGACTGTGTACTCTTGTTTGCAGTTGTAACTCCAGCACCTGGAAACGTCTTGTACTTAGTTCTAGTGTTCAATAGTGTTTAATAGCTGAAAGAGTAAACACTCTAAGATTTAAGTGACTTCCCTACGTTGACACCTAATAAATGATAGAGCTGAACAATTTGTTGTTGACTGTTAATTCATTTTGGTTTCACCACAGAATCAAATACTTAAGGACTCTTTCTACATAGTCTACGGCCCATCCATTTCCTCTTCATCTATTTCTTGGCCGATGATTTCTTTCAGATCAACGTTCTAAATAACCCTGCTTTTTTAAAAATCTAGTCTGCTTTTTTGGCTCTTGCTTTTGTCATTCAACATGTTGTTATCACTCACAGCTTTATGTACTCCTCAAATTTAGTGCATATATTTTTATATCTATATGCAAGTTATTGGGACAAATATACATCCAAAACAGATGAGTCAAGAAAAGATGATGATTTGAAGTGGTAAGTGCAACTCAACAAATATTTTTTAAGGCATATGTTCAAAGCAAGATGCTAGGTTCATCCCTCAAAGATATTACGTAGTATATTTAAAAGCACATTATAAATACATAAACATGATAGAGGGTGATTCTAGGGGAAACATACTATAGCATTCTAAAAAGGAAAAACAATTTTAGGGTAACATCATGGAATAGGTGACTACTGTGAGGGCCTTGGAAAGACTAGCAGCATACTGACAGAAGCAGATGAAAGTAGATAGATTTCCAGTCCAAGAAAAAGAATGAGCAAACAAATAGAAGCAGAAAAATATGCGACTGTTAAAATGCAGCCACCTCTTAACTTGGTCTTCATGATAGGGTGGGTACAGAAAAGTAACAAAGGAGAAAATGTTGGAAATATGGCTAAAGGATATATAGAGCCTTGAATGTCTACTGAAGACCTTGTATATAATTTAGTAGGTAACAAGGAACTGTTAAAGATTAAAAAAGAGAGAGAGGGAGAAACTGTATTATGTCAAAGATATGCTTTTTGGAGTTTGAATATGATGAGTTAGTACTTATCCCCATGAATTTAAGGTTTGGCAGAACATCTAGGGGGAAATGCACAGGTGAAAATGAAAGATGGCACTCAGGAGAGGAGCTGGAGCTAGAAACGATGATTAACATCTTGGGAGGGAATAGGGACAAAGACAAATGTAAAACACATTAGGCAGCTGTTCAAGATCCAGTCAGTGAGCTTGGGGCGGTCAGCAATGAAGAGTGCTTCATTAAGTCAAGAGGAAATAAGGTTAAGAAAAAGACCCTGGATTTGGCTTTTAGAAGATATTCTTTAGTGATAAATATCAGTACCAGTAGGATCGGTGAGAGCAGAAGCCTGAATGGTAAACTGTAAAAGAGGAGAAAGAGCTAATCTCCTATAGGAAAATCTGGTAGTAAAATGTGTCCAGTATAAGAATTGAGAATGAGGTTTCTTAGGATAAAGGAATCCTGAGCATTATTTTGATGTAGCAGAAGAATCAGGGCTCTTGTCTTTGTGCTAATATCACAAACTCTCAAAATACTCATTTCTCCATCTTGTGATACCTCTTTACTTCTCATTCCCCCATGTTACACTGAAATTTAATCAAGTGTAGATGCTATGTCTTATTCACTGCTGTTTTCCCAGCAACCAACCCATTGCCTAACACACTGAAGACACTTAATACAAATATTTTAAGATTGAAGAAAAGATTTCAGGATGTTATGAGGGAAAATGAAACTGGTAAAGCAAGTTCCTGGAGGATATGTGAAGGATTAGGATCAGCAATAGGATGAAGGATTAAATGTGAGTGATAATAGTATTTATTATCTAATTATCCCCACTGGTTTAGTTGCAGAATTTAAAAAGTCACGTTATAAAAAATTTTTATAGAGAAAATAAATACTCGTCCTATGCAGGTAGTATATATTCCTTCCAAATATTCTCAGTTACACATTTGTATCGGGAGTGTTCTGTTTTCAGCTTTGAAAAGCCCATTCAAAAAAGTTTGTGTGATCATAAGTAGTACTTTAAATAAACAGATAAGCTTGAAAGTTAAAGCAAGAGAAGTTAACCCTGATTCAAGGAGAAAAAGCTGGGAAGTCTAAGAAATCTTTGTTGAGCAGAAAGAAGAAAGTCACATAACACAGAAGATAACACTCAGGAGAATATTCATCATCCCTCTTCTATGCTTGGGCTTCCCTGGTGGCTCAGACAGTAAAAAGTCCACCTGCAATGTGGGAGACCTGGGTTCAGTCTCTGGGTCCGGAAGATCCCCTGGAGAAGGGAAAGGCTACCCACTCCAGTGTTCTGGCCTGGAGAATCCCATGGACTGTACAGTTCATGGAGTCGGAGGTGACGGAGCACCTGTCACTTTTGCTTTCATACTATCCCACTGCCCCCTTTGCTTGTTTGGTTAGTTGGTTCAGGAGTTTTGTTTGCAAGTGTTTCTAGCCCTGTGAGAATAGAGAAGCCAGGATATGGGTGTCTGTATTTCAAATCCACTTGAGTTTCCAGATTGTTTCATGGTACCAGCTGGAAGCTGCATTTTAAGAATTTGAGAAAAAGAGGAATAAAGGCATGACTGTACCTGCCAGGAATCAACTTGGTCCCCAAGTAGCCACATGGTGAGAGCCCATCTCTTTGAGGATCTGGAGATAGTCTATCATGGGTGTCCAACAGTTTTGTGTGCAATCAAAATGACTCACGGTGGCAATGTTTTCTATTCCAATTGGTCCAAGTGAATAGATTTCAGCCAAATAATTGTTACATTAATATAAGATGCCTCTGGGTTTCCCTGGAAGCTCAGTTACTGAAGAATCCTGCTGCAATGCAGGAGACCCCTGTTTGATTCCTGGTTTGGGAAGATCCCCTGGAGAAAGGATAGGCTACCCACTCCAGTATTCATAGGATTCCCTGGTGACTCAGATGGTAAAGAATTCACCAGCAATGCAGGAGACCTGGGTTCGATCCCTGGGTTGGGAAGATCCCCTGGAGGACAGCATAGCAAACCACTCTAGTATTCTTGCCAGGAGAATTCCATGGACAGAGGAGCTTGTTGGCCTGAGTCCATG
Source organism: Redunca redunca (assembly GCA_006410935.1). Classification (NCBI taxonomy): domain Eukaryota; kingdom Metazoa; phylum Chordata; class Mammalia; order Artiodactyla; family Bovidae; genus Redunca; species Redunca redunca. Next base: position 267,756 of record SJYQ01004059.1, read on the forward strand.
GGGTCTCCGAGTCTGGCACGACTGAGAAACTAAGCACAGTGCAGCAGTAAGATGCCTCTAGCTTCAATTCCTAAAATTTCAAATGTGAATGGAATTGTGAGAGGTGGCAGCAATGAACAAAGAAAGCTGTAAGGAAGCAGTGGTGTTTCTCCTGGCTTCCCAATTCAGTGAAGGACTCCATAAGAAGAAAGCAAATATGCCTATGCCCATGAGGTATGCTGTCACCTTCTGAACCCATTCAGCTGCAGCAACTGAATCTCAGATGGGAAGTGATTTGTCTGTACAGGCACACAGGGAGAGATAATCACAGTTCCAGGATCAGAATGTATCATCCCCCAATTTTCAGTCTGAGTCTTGAGCCATTACACTGTTATTATTTTATTCTCCAATTTATCCAGATATATTTTTATTGTAGTTTCATTGTATTTCTGTTTAATGTTTCTCTTTCCACCCAAGCAGCCTGTCTTCTAAAACTTTGCTGGCCCTCACAATTATCTCTGTCTCCCAGTGTGAGGCCATCCTCTCCATAACCCTCCCAGCAGGCTAGGTGAGTCATAACTCTGTAGGGATTTTCAGGTTTTGAAGAAGAAGGTGATTTCTCATGCAAAGGCAAACCATTACATTGGTTTCATACATCCCTGGAGCACTAATCACCTTAGAGTTCTGGTCCCAGAAGAACAGATGTGTTTCTCTAGTCTTAAAACCAAAATTACTCTTTGGGTAACTTTTAATGCTCTTGAAGAAACAAAACTCTATAAGAAAGAGAAAGACAAAATAACATGCCAACTACCACTTCAACAGTCAGTATGAAATTTTCTTTTTTCTTCTTTTCATTTCATCAAATATTCTGCAAACACTAATAATTGTCCCTCATTCTATCTCTGAAAATAAATCATTTTCATAAGAGAAAAAAATACTAAAAGAGGGAGCATGCTTTGATATGATTTATTCAAGCCAGATCATTTGCACATCAGCATACCAAACTGCTTTTGCATATCAGAACACAGAATCATAAATCAAAATGGCCACATGAGACTCTGGAAAGTGATCTAGTCCAACTCACTACCTTCAGGGACAGGAGGACTCTCAAATTGCCTCAGCTATAAGAGGTTTTTAATGACCTTTAAAGAAAAAGATCCCTTCCTTCTTTCTAATATTTAACAGTGCTGAGATAGAAGGAAGGACCTCCTTTATATGCAACCAAAATGTCTTAAGGAACAACAGTAAAATAGCATAAGAGATTTGCTTCATTTTGTAACATACTGCTAATTTTTTAATGACATAGTTGATGGCTATGGCAGAAAAAGTAAAAGTGCATATATATAATTTATATAATTCTAAGTTCTTTTCTTTTTTTATTGGAGGATAATTGCTTTCAATATTGTGTTGGGTTTTGTCATACATCAACATAAATCAGCCGCAAGTATACATGTGTCCCCTCCCTCCTGAATCCCCTTCCATCTCCCCTCCCATCCCACCCACCCCTCTAGGTTGTCACAGAGCACTGGGTTGAGCTCCCTGTATCACACAGCAAGTTCCCACCCGCTATCTGTTTTACATATGATAATGTATATGTTTCCATACTATTCCCTCAATTCGTCCCACTGGCTGTTAAAAATAATAGATCATTGGTTAGGGTGATACAAGCAAACAGCATGAACTAAGCTTCCTACACAATATTCTGTTACATAAAACCTGGAGGAAGTAATTCTAGCAGCAACTCTGTATCTTAGAAATAGTTATATCTAGTGGTAGAAGCAAAATCTGAATTAATTTAAATAAAAACTGAACTAAGCAATAACCGAACAATAATTTTCTCTCCATCATGTAAGACTTGGACAATATTCCCTTTAAAGAGGATTATGTAAGTGAACTATAGTTTCTAAAAGGAGAATTATGTTTTCACAAAGATGTTTTCTAAGGAAACTAAGATTTTAGTAGGCAATTATTTAAATACTTTTTCTTAATTTTAAATCTCTTTGAGTTTGTATTGCCTGATATTTATAGTTTAGCTCCCAGATTTGCACATTCTAGACTAAGTACTGTTTTTCTAAAATCACCAATAGCTTTCTTGTTAGAATAAGATATGTTTTTATTAAAATTCCCTGCTCATGCTTGTACCATCATTTCCAAGCTTACTCCAAACAGGATTCAAGGGTGGTGACAGACAGAGGTCATGGCTTTCTAGGAAAAGTTTATACAAAACTTCAGAGGACTTCAAAATCCCTACGGGTCATTCATTTGCCATTGAAATGAAGAATCCAAGCAATTCATAGGTCATGGTACACACAAGTTGTTCAAAGACCTTCTCTAGATTTTGTTATGGTCCAGATTCTTATGTGTAACCTTTACCTTGATACACAGACCCCACCCAAGAGAACCATGAATAAAATTCAAAGGATCAGTGAATGCAGATTATAAAATGTAACATTTTTATTGTCACTGACCTCTAAATGAAATGTATCATTTCCTGAAATTATGAGGCAACAAATCACAATGGTATTAAAATGCCACCAATACTAATCATAGATATTTCCATATCACAATATGGTTGTTGCAGATATTCTAAAATACAGGCTTCATTTATGTTCATACCTCCTTTAAAATAAGGTAGTTATGCATGCTGATACAGTAGGGAGTCCCTAAATAAAGAGAAGCAGGAATGACTTTCTTGACATAAGAAAAGTCATTTTAAACCTAAGCCATTTCATGATCTAAGCCTGGCCACATCACTTGCCTTTGAACTGGTCTTAGTAATTAACAATCTTAAGGGAACAAAGGAGTGTAGGAACAAAGGAAAAGCACTCAAGAAATAATAATGCAGAGGTAAAACAGTATCCCAGTTCCTCCTTGAAGGACATATATAGCAATCTGATACAAATCTTTGAGTTCTGCAGGAGCGAAAGCCCACATCCATGTGGAGGATGGAGACTACAGGCTGAGACTGCAGACTGGTCAGGTGGAATCTAAGAAACGATGGTGCTGAACTTTTCTGACCCTTGTGACATCAATCAACTAAAGTTTGGACTCTGCTACTTCTGCTTCTTGACTACACTAAAGCCCTTGACTGTATAGATCACAATAAACTGTGGAAAATTCTTAAAGAAATGGAAATACCAAACCACCTTACCTGCCTCCTGAGAATTAGGACTGGATATGGAACAACAGACTGGCTCAAAATTGAGAAAGGCTGTATATTGTCACCCTGTTTATTTAATTATATATAAGGTACATCATGCAAAATGCAGGGCTGGATGAATCACAAGCTGGAATCAAGATTGCCAAGAGAAATATCAGCAACCTCAGATATGCAGATGACACAACCTTAACAGCAGAAAGTGAAGAGGAACTAAAAAGCCTCTTGATGAAGGTGAAAGAGGAGAGTGAAAAACCTGGCTTAAAACTCAATGTTCAAAAGACAAAGATTATGGCATCCTGTGCTATCACTTCTGGAAAAGGCAAAGGCACCCCACTCCAGTACTCTTGCCTGGAAAACCCCTGGACGGAGGAGCCTGGAAGGCTGCAGTCCATGGGGTCACTGAGGGTCAGACATGACTGAGCGACTTCACTTTCACTTTTCACTTTCATGCATTGGAGAAGGAAATGGCAACCCACTCCAATACTCTCACCTGGAGAATCCCAGGGATGGGGGAGCCTGGTGGGCTGCCATCTATGGGGTCGCACAGAGTCAGACACGACTGAAGTGACTTAGCAGCTTAGCAGCAGCTATCACTTCATGGCAAAAAGATGGGAAGGGAAAAAATAGAAATAGTGACAGACTATTTTCTTGGGCTCCAAAATCACTATATATGGTGACTGCAGCCATGAAATTAAAAGATGCTTGTTCCTTGGAAGAAAAACTATGACAAACCTAGACAGCATATTAAAAAGCAGAGATATCACTTTGCCAACAAAACTATGGTTTTTACAGTAGTCACATATGGATATGAGAGTTGTACCATAAAGAAGGCTGAGCACTGAAGAATTGATGCTTTTTAATTGTAGTGCTGGAGAAGACTCTTGAGAATCCCTTGGACTCCTAAAGGAAATCTTAAAGAAAATCTCAACCCTGAATATGCACCGGAAGGACTGATGCTGAAGCTGAACCTCCAATACTTTGGCTACCTGATGTGACAAGTGGACTTATTGGAAAAGACCCTGATGCTGGGAACTATTGAGGGCAGGAGGAGAAGGAAGAGACTGAGAATAAGATGGCATCACCAAACCAATGGACATGAGTTTGAGCAAACTCCAGGAGACAGTGAAGGACAGGGAAGCTTGGTGAGGTGCAGTCCACGGGGTCGCAAATAGTCGGACATGACTCAGCAACTGAACAACAACCTTTGCTCCAGTTCTATGCTGAATCCTCCTCTGCTCAAGCCCCTTCGATTTCCCTCTTTATGACTGAGTGACTGAACAACTGAACAAATGCCTTCATGAGTATGCATATGCCACAACACTCATACATGAATATGCATGTACCCTTAGCTTAGAGTGGCAAAGAGTCAGACACGACTGAACAACTGAACTGAACTTAGCTTACAGCTTCCGCAATTGAGTTGTTCCAGGAGACACTGCTTTGGGAAAGATCCCTGGTGTTCTCCTTACTTGCTGCAAGAAACAAATCTTTTCTCCTTCCTGTCTTTGTCTTGGTTGTGTCTTTTGGTTCAACACCCAAGAATTGAACCTGGATTTCAGGCAACAGTTATTATTATTAAATTCACAATTTTAAATCTTTTTATGACTAAACTTAAATATAATTTATTTCCTTGGTAATCCTATATGTTTTATTTTATGCATTTAAAAATTATTCTATGACAATAGAAGTAACTTTGTTAACCTGCTCCCTAGTGTAACTGGAGAAAATTATTTTTTGAAAACAGTCATTCACAGACTCTGGGAATGATCATGAGTACAAATAAAAAAAAAATTTTTTTAATGAACTCAGTAAAATCAATGAAAATTCAGTAAAAAGATGAAAGTCTGCAGTATTTGAATTGAGACTGTTCCTTCCCTCCCTTCTCCCAGCTCAGTAAGGTAGACACTCCACTCCAGACTGCTGCAAGTCAAGAACACAGGACTCCCTTTCTCCCCAACTCCCTGTCAGAGGACCTTCTTCCCAGAAGGAGCAGGACTTCAGTGTTTCTCCTCCTGTTCCCAGCTGCCTGATGTTGTGGTTCAGCCTCAGGTAAACACTCCTAAGAGGTGAGGTTCCCTTTTTCTGTCCAAACCCTACTCATGGAATTGAGGCTCTGCCTTGGATATGGCAGGCTGAAAATACAGGGAGCCTAAAAGTCCTTTCCCCTACTCATGAGGTAATTGCTCCACACCAGGTAAAACAAACCAAGAGGCTTCAGGATGCTAAACCCCATCTACTCAGCTCCCAGAGCAGGGATGTCACTCAAAGAGAAGCTTGCCATCGCCTCAACCCAACCTCCAGACCTCTAGAGCCCTCACTGAGATTTTGCCTGTGGGGAGAAGCAGATTGTTAAAAAAAAAAAAAAGGAATGACACTTTGATTGGATTCAGAAGAGATGTGTAGATAGAAGGAAGATTAACCTAGATGGTAAACTGCCTAAATTGCAGTAGAGAAGCAGGGACAGAAAATAGCAAATACTGACCTCAGGAAATATAAAGGAGCCACAGTTTGATTGGATTCATTTCTGTAGCAATTTTTGTCCCAGAACATTTTTGGAAATAGAGCAATCAGTCACCAACAGTGAAGTGTAACAACTGGGTGGGGCTTCCCAGCTGGCTCAGTTGGTAAAGAATCTGCATACAATGCAGGAGACCCAGGTTCCATTCCTGGATGGCGAAGATTCCCTGGGGAAGGAAATGGCAACCCACTCCGGTATTCTTGCCTGGAAAAATCCCACAGACAGAAGAGCCCGGCAGGCTGCAATCCATGGGGTCGCAAAGAGTCAGACATGACTGAGCAACTAACAAAAATAAGTAAATGGTAGGTTAGGGAAAAGAGCAAACAAGGGCCCTGCTAGAACCACTGTCAACCCAGAATGAATAGCAGCACATCCCACCTGCATCTCCTTGAGGTGCAACATCAGAGCTTTAATACTGGGGGTGGTGTGAGGAGGCAGAGAAGAGACTTCATTAAAATAATACTGGCAGTCACTACGTGTCTGTGTGCTAAGTTGCTTCAGTCATGTCTGACTCTTTTTGACCCCATGGACTGTCACCCACCAGGCTTCTCTGTCCATGGAGATTCTCCAGGCAAGAATACTGGAGACTGGAGTGGATTGACATTTCCTCCTCCAGGGGATCTTCCTGACCCAGTGATCTAGGCAGTCACTATATAAATAAGCAAATAACAAGAAGAAGGGAGCTCAGAGCAGGGGAATTGGAACCATACCCATATTTGCTATAATGTATCAAAAATGTCCAGTTTCCAACCAAAAAATCATGAACTTATGGAAAGTATTACACTAGGGAAAAAGCTGGCAACAGAAGCTACCTGTGAGTGTTGAAGTGAGAGATGTCAGATTTAAAAGAAAAAATTTTCAAAGTAGCCATTATAAATACATTCACAGAGCTACAAGAAAGAATTACTAAAGAAGTAAAGGGATGATGGCAATGTCCCATTAAATAGAGAATATCAATAAAGAGACAGAAATTAGAAAAAAAAGAACCAAATGGAATAGAAAAATACAATAACTGACATCAAAAGATCACTGTAGGGGCTCAAAAGTGACTTGAACTGGCAGAGAAAAATAATAGTGAACATGAAAATAGATTGGCAATGATTATACAAGATGAACAGAGAGGGGAAGTAAAAGAATGAAGAAAAATGAATGGAGCCTCAGAGAAAGGAGGGTACCATTAAGCACACTAACACATTCACTGATGAAAATACTAGCAGGAGAGAAGAGAGAAAAGAAAATATATTCAAGGAAATAATGACTGAACAGTTTCCAAATTTACTGAAAATTAATAACCCATACATATATACAGGGAGCAAAATGAACTCTAAGCAAGAAAACACAAATACATTACAGTAAAAATGTTGAAAGTCAAAAAACTAAGAGACAAATTTTAAATCAACAAGAAAAAAATTTACTTTGACATGTTCAGGCAATAGACTACCACAGGGGCCAATGACACAGAACAAGTTGAAGAACCTCAGGTACAGTCATCTAGAATAAAATAACTGGCCACAGGACATAGTGGGGGATGGGGAGGAAATCCCAGTTTTCAATCTGCTTTTATCAAAATGCTGCAGAAGATAAAGTGTCCATGGTCAAAAACAAAAGGTGGGGGGTAGGTTAAACAAAATTAAGTCAATTTTATTACTACAAGACATGTCATAAATTTTAAAATGTCAATTGTGACTCTCAAGATAGTGATAAAACTTACATCATTTCCCAAATTCCTTTAACCATAAAAAAAAATTTTTGGAGTACCACTCAAGGCTCAAGGTTTGAAGAGCACTTTCAGAAACACAGAGCTGGTAGTTAATAAAAGTGAGGGGCATTGATAACTGCTGGGGTCAATTGACATCTCTGTTTCCTATGTCTATATCAGATACTACTTTCTCTTAAGGACATCCATAATAGACAACTACCCATATTTTCAAGGACATCCTAGGTGAAAAGCTGTCTGAGGTTCCTGGTAATGCTGCTTGCTAAGGCCCCCAAATTTAAGCCACCCTGAGGGGTGACTGTGCCCTGGCCTGTATTTTTTTATTTGATGATCACATTCAGTTAAAAATCTTTAGACTTCTACATTAATGAGTGCGGAAAAGGACAACCACTGCTAACGGGCTTCTGTGCATGGAAAATTCTTTCCCATTGCTGTTTCTAGTCTTTAGGTGCTGGTTTATAATCACAGCCTATCAAAATGTTGCATGCCGCTTCAAAAAACATAGTCATCATCTGAGAGCTATACTTAACATCAAATGCCAAGGCAGATTTATCAGCAGTTGAGGCCTGGAGCACAGCCAGTTCATGGCACTGAAGATTTGCTCACTGCAACTCGCCGTCAGAGGGTGTATATTAGAAGGGGATGGACTCAAGCCAGATATCAGGAAACTATGGCTCAGCAACTTGAATCAGGGTGACAGCAAACAAGGAGGGCTGGAGGAGCAGGATAAAGGCATGTGAAGACAGCTTCAAGGAACATAATATTGCTGCTGCCTGTCGGAAAATAGCAACAGCAGCACACAGGCCAACCTTAGTGTACCAGGAGGTGAAGCAGCTTTCTTTTTTTTTTAAACAAAAATGCTTACAGTCTTTAAGATCAAATGTGACTCATAAAAAGAGCTCAGCACTATCTGGGATGCAGACAGACAAACAGATTAAGACTCACTGTGGAAATGACCTTAGTCTAACCAATTATATCATCAATAGACAGTCTACATAGAAAACTTGGTTCCTGTATTTTCTGTATGGTCATTGACTTTTGCTTCTCATATCCTTCTAACAGCTGTGCAAGTCTGTGAATCTGAACTGAGTCCCATCCTGCTCAAAATACTTAGAATGGTTTCTGTTTTCCTGATTAAAATAATTGTACTGCATTTTTCCAGTTAGGAAGGCTATGGACAATTGCCTGAATGACTATAGGGACAGGATTCTACTTTCCTAGAAAGTTGTCCACAAGTTAGTTAGCATGAAAATACTGACTCTTTAATAGATTATGAAAGAATAGAGAGGTCTATGCTAGCTATGGCATGGCTGCTGCTACTGCTAAGCCACTTCAGTCGTGTCCAACTCTGTGCGACCCCATGGACGGCAGCCCACCAGGCTCCCCCGTCCCTGGGATTCTCCAGGCAAGAACACTGGAGTGGGTTGCCATTTCCTTCTCCAATGGCATGGCAGCCTTCCTATAATCAGGCCTCTTTTTGAGGAGAAAAAGGAGCAAGTGAAGGAAAAATCTAATGTATGCATAAGATAAAACCACAAGACACAATTACCAACAGCTAGGACAAGCAGATCTCAAAGACCCAGGATGACTTTGGATAACAAAACAGTGGCAGGCAGGAAGATAAGCATCATAGATTAAGAACATCTTAAACTAACAGAGAACCAATGGGCAATCAGAAACCCAAGGATTATCCAAGAACCTGCAAAAATTGAAAGAGCTCACCTTTCATGTTGACTTTTTAAAATATTATCTCAATTTTGCAAATTCAGAAATACAACCACTTATACATAGTGCTAATGGGAATACAAATTGCCACACTGATTCAGGAGAACAATTTGGTGATATGTTTTAAATGGTTAAAGATGTTCTGGGTTTTAACCATACATTTCCACACCTAGAAAAGTTTTCTAGCAAAATCACTTTTGTTTAAGAAAAAAGTGTGTGTGTCTCTAAGTGCCTTACAGAGGGCTAGAAGAATAGTCTACAGAATATCAGCAGTGATTCTACCTGGGTATTTTTACTTTCTGTTTTAATTTCCTTTATTTTCTTTAGAATTGTCTCTGACAAACAGATATTAATTCTGTAATACATGAAATAAAATATACTCATATAACAACTGAAAGGGTAATAGAGTGAAAATACATACAGGTGTCAGGAAAACTTGACCATAGTTTTATGTCTCTTGTTATCTGTGGCTCTAAGGAGGCAAGAGTTATTTTTAGACCTTAAGTTAGGAACTCATAAAGGGAGACTCCCAATCAAAGTGGTGAAGGCAGCAACTGAGGAGCTACAATTCCCACTGGAAAAAAAAAATTCCAAGCCAGCAAATCTCACCCTAACACAAATAGAGTCTCCAATCTCTGACTCTCATTCAGAAGCATATATATAAGGAGACCATGGAGGAGTGGAAGGGAACAGAACGGTATAATCTAGGAAAGAATAGAAGAAAATAAACATAATCTGTAACGCTTGTGCACTCGTGGTGAATTCATGTCAATGTTTGGCAAAACCAATACAGTAATGTAAAGTAAACTAAAGTTAAAATAAAAATTTTAAAAGTAAAAAAAATAAATAAACATAATCTGTGCTTTCCCTGCTCTTCCAGGCTTTCCAAAGTACTTCACATTGCATCCATTACAGCTTTTCAGCAAGGCCAGGAAAACTGTTTTAAAAAATCAAGAAAAAGGAACACTTCAAAAACAGAATAATGCTAGTTTTTTTCATTCAATAAAATTTCTTTTCCTAACGCTCTGTGAGACTCAGAGGACAGAGGCCTAGTCTTGGCTGTCTTTGTATTTTCAATGCTTAATACATCACGTGTGTGGCTCAAGCAAGTTTGATGAAGAGGTGGATGAATCAATGAATAACAATTTGAATCTTTTCAAATAAACCCTAAGGCCATCCCATTTTACCTAGAAAAGTGCCAGCAACAAAGCAAAACAAATGTCTTTGGAATAATATGCAAATATACAAAATAAACTTACAAGCATTTTCACTACTTCATTGTTATTGGTATCTGTGTTACATTCAGCTCCTACACCCATTCATCAGGCTCCTAATACATCTATCAAAAGGATGCCAGTTGCCACACTTCTCTAGGTATTTCAGGGCCTTGTGCTTCATTATTGAGTCATTGAGTAGAAACATTTAGGTAGTTGACCCTCAGTGAATTTAACAAGAGATTGACATGCATCAGCAGTATCCAAGCTGACTCATACACAGAAGAAATTTGTGCTGACTGGGTGACAGCCTTTACTGCGGGACAGTGAGGGGCTCTAGGGCCTTTATTGTGAATGAGAATGACAACACTTCAGAAAGGCCTGATGCTGATTCTTTGACAGGTTATATAGTCACATACAAAAATATTCTTGCTGCTGTCAAACAGCATCATTTTTTTAAAATGTCAAACCTGTATTACACTGAATAAAAGAAAAAAAAAGGTAAAGAAAATTCTAGCCCTGACTGAATGTGAAATAGCAAATTAAAAATTATTTCACTCCCAAATCCNGCATCATTTTTTTAAAATGTCAAACCTGTATTACACTGAATAAAAGAAAAAAAAAGGTAAAGAAAATTCTAGCCCTGACTGAATGTGAAATAGCAAATTAAAAATTATTTCACTCCCAAATCCAGACTATGATAAAAGAAAACAAGTGACCTCTGTTGTTCTCATGCTTGTGGTTTAAAAAACAACTGGATTATTTTATTAGCAAATTTGTTTTAACTTACTCTTTTCAATTACTTAGCAAATACCTGAACAGTCTCAATGGATTTATAGGGGTGCCTATGTGCTAAGTCACTTCAGTCATGTCCAGCTCTTTGCTACCCTATGGACTGTGGCTGGCTGGGATCCTCTGTCCATGGGATTCTCCAGGCAAGAATACTGGAGTTGGTTGCCATACCTTCCTCCAGAGAATCTTCTCAACCCAGGTATCGAACCGGTTTCTCTTACATCTCCTGCATTAGAAGGCAGGTTCTTTACCACTAGCACCATCTGGGAAGCCTGTTTATAGAGGTGTTTTTCACTTTTTCCAAGAATATCCATTTAAGGTCAAATTCATTCTGGGTTGAGTAAGTTTAGCCATCTCCTTTCGAGGTCCCTGCCTTCACGTTTTGCATAAGCAGGGCATTCCCTTGTTTATTCTCAATCTAGCCCTTCTATGAGCTAAATGCTCTTACTATTGTTTACACATGCCATGAAACCTACTGCCTACCTAGACATCTTTTTAGGCCTCTTACTGGATTCTCTTGACATTGTTTTGCCCACCTATCTTTGGGACACTTACCTGTTCCCAGATTAGTAATAGTAAAAGCTCTCACTTATCAAGCATAATCAAGGACCATCACTGAACTGGAAACTTTTTATCAGTTAAGTCTAATCCTCACCACAGCCCAATAAGGCAGGTATTAATAATAGCATCACCATTTCACTGGTGAAGAAGCTGGAGCTGAGAAGACTGAGCAGTTTGTCCTGTAAGATGATATATGGGAAAAGCACATGATCTTGGAGTTAAAAAAATCTGAGAAGCCCTACTATTAACTAAGTATATGATCCTAAACAAGTTCTTTAGCTCCTCTAGCCTCAATTTTCTCATGAGTAAAACAAGAATACTGAGGTACTACAATGAGTTTAGGACATGGGGCAGGGAGATGCTTACCTATGGAGGTGAACCTTCTATGACCATGCCATATAATTTTTCTTTCTTGATTAAGGAAAAAGAAAATACTAGTAACTTATAATTACTATCCCCAGAATACATTGCCTAAGACCACTGCATTCTCTCACGTTATATTTTCACATGTTTTCCTGAGGGCAAATCAATGACATACATATATCCCACATTCAGACTTAGGCATATTTCAGCTATGATATATTAGTTGCCCCAAACTATTTAAGCAAATGCTTATCCTTTTTGTAAGGCATTTCACTTTCCCCTTTTTTGAGCCCAGCAAAAAGAGCCAGTAGGATTAAGACCTGCTACGGCTGCTGCTGCTGAGTCGCTTCAGTCATGTCCGACTCTGTGCGACCCCACAGACGGCAGTCCACCAGGCTCCTCCATCCCTGGGATTCTCTAGGCAAGAATACTGGCGTGGGTTGTCATTTCCTTCTCCAATGCATGAAAGTGAAAAGTGAAAGTGAAGTCGCTCAGTCGTGTCCAACCCTCAGCGACCCCATGGACTGCAGCCTACCAGGCTCCTCTGTCCATGGGATTTTCCAGGCAAGAGTACTGGAGTGGGGTGCCACTGCCTTCTCCGGGATTAAGACCTAGAGAGTCTCAATAAGATTTCTTCATCAGCCACAGCCTCTACCATCACTGGACCTTGGAAAGGTTGTAATCAGTTGCTAGAGAAATTCTCCACAATTGTCCAGCAGTTCAGTTTTTGTGTTGTCCTCTGATTCTGCATTGCAAACATTAGCATTTAATAAGGCTTGACATAGGACCCTCAGACAGTTGAAATCATTCACTTCCTAGCAGAGAGCTCAAAGTAAATTTTGAGGACTGCATTAAAAGGTTCTTCCATCCATGGGATTTTCCAGGCAAGAATACTGGAGTGGCTTGCCATTTCCTTCTCCAGGGGATCTTCCCAACCCAGGGATCAAACCCTGGTCTCCAGAATTGAAGGCAGATTCTTTACCACTGAGCCACGTGGGGAACATGTGTACGCCCGTGGCGGATTCATGTTGATGTGTGGCAGAACCAATACAATATTGTAAAGTAATTAGCCTCCAATTAAAATAAATAAATCTAAATTTAAAAATAAATAAATAAAATAAAAGGGCTTCCACAGTGGCTCAGCAGTAAAGAACCTGCCTGCAAAGCAGGAGCCTCAGGAGATGTGGGTTTGATCCCTCGGTCAGGAAGATTTCCCTGGAGAAGGGCATGGCAACCCACTCTAGTATTCCTGCCTGGAGAACCCCTTGAACTGAGGAGGCTGGTGGGCTACAGTCCATAGGGTAGCAAAGAGTTGGCCACCACTGAAGCACCTTAGCATGCATGCAAGCACCACATTAAAAATAGAAAGTCAAAGGTAATATGAAGACTTTGATCAGTTTTTGTCTGTTCCAGTCCTGATATTTACTTCTTTTTGCAATTAAAAGAATCAAAGTTTGGCTCAGAGAAGGGGGTCACTCATAATTTATAAGAAATCTTAAAGCACAATGGCAAACTAAAATAGCACAGGTCTGCTGTTGTAGATGAAAGAAATATAGAATCAGAAATATGATTTTATCTTTAAGAAATAAGTCAGTTTCAATAAAAGTAGACTCTGAGGTACCCACATGAAGTTTTTGTTTATCCAGAGGCAATGGAGTATATCATCTCTGGCAATACCACTGATAGTCCCATTTGGGGTTACCAGGCTCACTAGTAGACTATCACCAGTGACTTAGTTTCAACTCTCCCCTCTTCCCTTCCTTGTGAGTGTTCACCCTCCCTAAGTTTCCAGTCTCACAAGGACAAGAAGATAAGAGCACTTTAATCTGTGCAGAGCTGTCCCTATTTTAGAATATATATATATGCTGCTGCTGCTAAGTCGCTTCAGTCGTGTCCAACTCTGTGCAACCCCATGGACTGCAGCCCACCAGTCTCCTCCGTCCATGGGATTTTCCAGGCAAGAGTACTGGAGTGGGTTGCCATTGCCTTCTTGGATATATATACATATAGTATATATTAAAAAACAAATTTCTAAACATATGTTTATATGTATATATACATATGTGTATATATGTTTATGTGTTTATAAACATATATGTATATATGTTTATATGTATATGTCTTTATATAAATAGCAGTGTTGGGTGAATTTTGAGTTTTGTAAAATATGGAATCAGAACATGACTGGTATTGAAAATACCTTAAAAATTTGTACCCAATGCCAAATTTGAAATCATTTATGATACAGGCCTGCTCTGATTTATTTTTCTTCCTCCTCTTCCCATCTTTTTTTTTTTTACAAAACATATAAAACTCAGTGTAATTTCTGATGCTTGAAAAGTAGTATACTCTGAGCATCTCTCCACTGCAGTGCTTTGTAGAAATTTGTATTATTAAAAACATTTCTAACAATCTGTATCCTTAAAAACAATGCTTAGGTTTTTGTTTAAATCTTTGGCAATAATGTCTACCTCCTGGGGTTGCTGCAAATATTACATGACATATTTATAAAGTACTTTGTATTCAATATATAATTATATGATTTACCTAATACTCTGTTAACTCACCTAGTAAGTAATGAAACAAAAATCCAAGTTTTCCCATTTCTGTCACTTGGGCAAATTATTTTACATTTGGTACCTATTCCCTGGTAGCTCCAACAGTAAAGAATCCACCTGTAATGCAGAAGACCCGGGTTCGATCCCTGAGTTGGGAAGATCCCCTGGCGAAGGGAATGGCTACCCACTCCAGTGTTCTTGCCTAGAGAATTTCATGGACAGAGGAGCCTAATAGGCTACAATCCATGGGGTCACAAAGAGTCAGACATGAATGAGCAACTAACACACACACACACACACAGTTTCCTTACCTATGAAAAGGCAATAATAGTAGTATCTATCTCACAGGGTTGTTATCAAGAATAAAGTTAATATAGGAAGCATACAGGCCAATGTCTGGCATGTAATAAAATTCATGGATTAGATACCATCATGTCATCATTATTATCATTCCAGGCAAGACTTTAACACATATCTACCTTGAAAACATGCAAACTTCTCAACCTATCGCCTGCTAGCCTGAACCTAGTCGGATATCCTGCTGCCTGAAGTATCTAAAAATGCCTTCCCTACTTGGCCTATCTGATATTGAGATTGGGAACAGGCTCCCTCTGGCCTATCCATCTGCTGCCCAAACCTTGATTATCGCAATCTCCAACCCTTTTATGTACACCTTTACTGTCTTCTAGGGTGGCCAGGTAAAGTGTGTAGTGTGTGTGTGTGTGTGTGTGTGTGTGTGTGTGTGTGTGCAGCTGCTAAGTCGTGTCCAACTCTTTGCGACTCCAGGGACTGTAGCCTGCCAGGTTCCCCCATCCATGGGATTCTCCAGGCAAGGACATCGGAGTGGGTTGCCATTTCCTTCTGCACAGATAAAGTACAGGCGACAAAAGTTAACTTTGAATTTCAATAAACAGTGAACACTTTTAGTACAAATGTACTGTCTTAGTCTGTCTGGGTTGCTATAACAAAAGGCCACAGACTAAGTGGCTACAAACAACAGAAGGTTACTTCTCACAGTTTGGGGAGCTGGAGTGCAAGACCAGGGAGCTAGCTTGGCTGTGGTGGAAACCCGCTTCTGGTTGCAGACTGCTGACTTCTTCCTGTGTTCTCACAGGGAAGGGATGAGCTCTCTGGAGCTTTTCTTATGAGGGTATCAATTTCATTCATGAGGATTCCACCCTCATGACCTAATCACCTCCTGATATCATCACACTGGGCATTAGTATTTCAACATATAAATTTGGGGAGGATACATTCAGACCATAGCATATGCATGGTAAATATTTCATGGAACATACTTATATTACAACAGTGTTTGTTGTTTACCTGAAATGCAGATAATTAGACATCTTGTATTTTTAACTGCTAAATCTTACCCCTCTACCCTATTCTAATCCAGTTCTAACATGGTAAATACAGGAAGATGAACTTTTATTTCAGTATCCATTACTATTGTTTGGACTTAATCATGTTGGGGCTGGGGGAGGAGGTAAACTATGCAAGGGCTGAGGAAGGCAAAACTACACCTTAGAATTTCCAGTTATATTCCCAACCATAATGGCTAATTTCTTTATATAACTGAGATTGATTCTCCTCATATATTACAAATCTTTCTTAACGTATAAATCTCTCCCAGCAAATAATGTTACCAAATTTTATAATTTTAAAATCACTATTTTCTATTCTATTTAAGTCAATATTTCTTTTTAAGGTGTGTATGATTTCAAAGTCTCTGAGATCTGAATAATAGAACCAAATTTCAAAAGCAGTCATCATCACCACCATCATCATCATCTCCTGAGTGCTGAGAGAGTATCTCAACAGGTAAAAGTAATGTGGCTTGGGAACTAACAGCATGCAGACCTTAGAATATAGGCTGAAACTCACGTGCCTACACTGTTAGTCAGGTAACCTAAAATGAGTTGTCAGCTGGAGAAGAGAATTTGCATACATGTTATGTGCAAGAGAGTAAGAAATGAAAAATATACACCTCAGCTGAAAGGGACAAAATAGGCCTTGTGCGGACACATTGCTTGGATTTTTTTTTTTTTTAAGAGAAACCAAAACTCCTGATTTTTATGTGAAATCCTTCCGTTGACTTTTTATTTATAAAACATCATGCAGGCAGGCCTAATACAATATATCTATGAGAGGTTGCAAGGCAGCCTCTTGCTCACAGCTTCCAAAATTCAAGTTCCTTGAATCTCAGTAAATTTGATCCTCACGGATAATTTAGGTTATTCAATAATTGAATTTTTAATTACTGATAAAAGTATGAGTCTTCAAAAACAATTTTCTATTCAACATAAACCTGCCATCCAACACTTTGATCAAAGGCAGTTCTGTTTTGTGAGTCTAGGTTAGTAGACACCATGAGTCTGTCATTGTTTCCTACCCATCCATTGACACATAAGGAAAATGACCATTACGTTGATTTTGAGTCATTTATGGGGAGGGAGGAGGGAAGGGGGTTCAGGATGGGGAACACGTGTATACCTGTGGCAGATTCATGTTGATGTATGGCAAAACCAAGACAATATTATAAAGTAATTAACCTCCAATTAAAATAAATAAATTTATATTAAAAAAGAAAAAAGA
>SJYQ01004059.1:294855-322623 GCA_006410935.1 Redunca redunca
TCATCTGCTGATGGACATCTAGGTTGTTTCCATGTTCTGGCTATTATAAACAGTGCTGCGAAGAACATTGGGGTACATGTGTCTCTTTCTATTCTGGTTTCCTCGGTGTGTATGCCCAGCAGTGGGATTGCTGGGTCATAAGGCAGTTCTATTTGCAATTTTTTAAGGAATCTCCACACTGTTCTCCATAGTGGCTGTACTAGTTTGCATTCCCACCAACAATGTAAAAGGGTTCCCTTTTCTCCACACCCTCTCCAGCATTTATTGCTTGCAGACTTCTGGATCACAGCCATTCTGACTGGTGTGAAGTGGTACCTCATTGTGGTCTTGATTTGCATTTCTCTGATAATGAGTGATGTTGATCATCTTTTCATGTGTTTGTTAGCCATCCGTATGTCTTCTTCGGAGAAAGAAAAAAAAATAATCTTGGAAACCTGCTCAATGTCACTAAGCCTGGGCTCAAAAATAACTCAGAGAGAGCTCATGACCGAGAAACTGACAGCCACACTTGGAGAAAGGAGGAGGGACTTGGATTGAGGAAGGGCCTCACGTAGTAAAGCTGGAAAGAGAAATGAAGGAGAAGGGAAGTCTCATGTATTTAACAAATACTATGTCAGGTCTGTCCTAAGACTGTCTTAACCCATAAAAAGTTGCCTTAATCAGTGTTTACAATGACCTTGTGAGAAAGGTAAAACTAGCCTTATTTTCAGATGAGAAAATAAACTCACTTATCCAGGGGGCCAGCTATGAAAGGCAGAGCTGAAGCAGAAATCCAGCTCCCTTTATCCCAAAGGCCTTCATCTTTTCACCAGTCTATGTGAGGGGTATTTGCCCTGTACAGGAAGAGAACATGACTTAGTGTCATCAGTCTGAATTCTAACATCCACTCAAAGATTGCCATGAGTTCTTTGTCTACTTGGTGGTCCTCCAGAGCCCTGAATTTCTAGAAAGAAAAATTAATAATTTGCTTTTAGTTACTAAGGAATCTCCGACACCATTATTGAACACTTTGTTAGAGACTTTTTCCCTGCAGCACCCAAGAATCACTGCTCTGCCCCCATAGTACACATAGTACTATGGTGCTATAAAATCAAGTGTAAATGAAAAAGGCTTCTCTCCTATCACGAGCAACTTAAGTAGGACTATAGGCGAAAGAGTGTCACCTTGCAGTGAAAAAAGTTCTATTTTAATATTATCAGAGCTTCCCCATAATAAAAGTTCTATGAATGTGCCCCATTAGTTAAAAATAAGTGCAATAGTTTGAAGATGACTTTAATGGACATATATGATACTTGAAATGTGAGACTAACCAGCTATATTGACTTAATAAACAGTCCATCAAAATTGTCAAGATACTTTATCCACTGATTTTAAAGATAAAGGTGCCATTTTAAATTTCTTACCCATTAGGCTAAATATATAAATTATAGTAATAACAATAATAATTACTTGTATTTGCTTTTAAAATAATATATTCTTTCTTTTTTCTTTTATTACTGTGGTAGTCGGTAAGTCCTGTCTGACTCTTTGTGATCCCATGGACTGTAGCCCACCAGGCTCCTCTGTCCATGGAATTCTCCAGGCAAGAATACTGGAATGGGTAGCTGTTTCCATATTCAGGGGATCTTCCCAACCCCAGAATCAAGCCTGGGTCACCCACGTTGCAAACAGACTCTTTACCATCTGAGCCACTAGGAAAGCCACAGTATAATGTATACCATGCTAAAGTGTTCCTTTCTCAATTTTCTTCAATGACTCATATTCCAATACACTTAAATAACTATAATATTAATGTTCCCCAAAGCAAGTTTCTATTTATTAAAGTTTCCTTCTTAATCCAGCCAAGAAAAGGAAGTGCTTAGATTTGATACAGTTTTGGGACTGTGGCTAAAACTATTAAGCCCTGAAACTCCTCTTTAATGCCAAATTCAGAGTGATAAACCACAGATCCTTCCAACATATGTCTGTTTTAAAATAAGATTGGGCAGACCAACAACCTTGGAATTTTCACTTTCCCCTTGACATTTCCTCCCAATCACATCTCAGTATCCAATTAAATGCTTTCACTTACCATTAGAAGGAATGATTCTTGCCAGCCTTTACAACAATGCTCACAGCTGCCTGACAAGCCAGCATCAGTTAATCCTAAGAAGGGCCACTTCAATTTGTCATTGCCCTAAAGATCTGATATTCCTTGGATATAAATTCAAGACAAGGATTCTTAAAGCAGTCAGATGGCTTAGCTCGAAGCTGAGCACAGCTGTTATACAAACGTATTGTTACGGACAGTCACTCAGAATCTGCTCTGGTAGTAGACAAGAACTCTTGCTTCTCTGTGCCAGATACTTGGGCAGGCATCTACACAGGCTTCTCCCTAGAAAGCACTGTGACTGCTTTTAACATCTGCATGCCCTCACCTCTTTTCAGAGGCTGCCATGATACCTATACTCATAAAACCATCTCAGGAACAAGTCTCCCTTGCTTGAGATCTTGAGAAAGATGTTTTCATGCATTGTAGAAGGTTCTGAAATCATATACTATCCAATAGTATGAAATTAGAGCATTTAGGGCTGAAGCAGGAGCATTACTCCTTTATATTCATAACGAGATTTTTCTTCTACAGCATTTTTCAGATATAATAACATCTGTATGCACAACCTTCCCACAAGGGATGCCACTGGGATGATTATCCAGATTTTGTACACCAGTAATGCAAACAAAGCCCAGGAAGAGAGACCAGGGTTTTATATCCCTTGTCCCTGGAGAGCTCAGGAAATAATTCAGGTCTTTTGAGTTTCAGGAAAATCTGCTTCCTTTTAGATAGCAGGCTAGCTTTCATTAGATAGCTTGTTTTAAGGAGGATACTCCTCTAAAAGCCCATTAAATGCTTTTCTATCAGTTTGAAGGATTTGAATCAGAAACGAAGGAAGGCTTTTAGAAGGTATATGTTGTGCCTGTAGCACAAGGAAAGAAGTTGGCAGCTACNGATTGGGGGCAGGAGGAGAAGGGGACGACAGAGGATGAGATGGCTGGATGGTATCACTGACTCGATGGATGTGAGTCTGAGTGAACTCCGGGAGTTGGTGATGGACAGGGAGGCCTGGCGTGCAGCAATTCATGGGGTCACAAAGAGTCGGACATGACTGAGCGACTAAACTGAACTGAACTGAGTGAAGGAAATCCTATGCAAGCATCCCATCTCTATGATCTCAGTCCTGGGAGTGGCTTGCCACTCCTCTTGCTCCTGACTGGAACTGATAAGGAACAGAGGGCTCAAGAGAAATTGGAAACAGCACACAGGAATCCTTCTGTCAAACATTCCCTAACAGTCTATTATTATTTTCATCTTTCCTTCTTCCACTCCATGAGGAACTGCTTCCTATTCCCACAATTCTCAAAATAGTTCATATTATTTTTAAGTTTTATTTTTGCGATATTATCAACCCAAATCAATTACATTTACAAATATCCTTCCTTTACTGATACAAAATAAGAATGACATCCTTTCAAGTTTACTTATTTGGAATAGGAAGGTACAGATTCATCATTGATTTTTATTTTTATTTTATTTGACTCATTACATGTTTAAAATCTTGGCAAATATAATCCAATTAACAAAATAACTTAATTCACAAAATAGAGCATTCATATTGCCTACATTCCTGTTTATTACATTTAAAAAGTGATACTAAGCAGCTTCTGTGCTAGCCACTGTCTTTTACGTTTCCTCATAAGAATCATCTCAGAAATTACCACATATCAAGCACTTTTCAGACACTGGTAAGCAAGTAGACATAGTGTTACCTTAATATAGGTAGGCTGTTCAGTGATGTTCACTGTTTAAGTGATAAGAAACCAATGTTTAATTTATACTCACTCACTCAGAATGGAGCTTGTGTTTGGCGCAGACCACATCCTAAAACATACCAGGCTAGCCATAAGAAGCTGATTTTCAGGCTGGAAATATCAGTGGGCCAAAGTGGTTGTTTACTGTGGGCATTACTCTGGCTATCGGTAAGTAAGCATATTGCACAAGTTGTTGAATGGTTTTAATATCATCCCTACAGTCATGTGATACATAGTGGTTTGTATGCAAAGACTTAAACATTCCTTTGCCAACCACAACCATTCAATTTTTGCTATTACTTTGACAGATTTCTTTTCTGTAGAGGAAAAGGAAGTACAATTTTTGATGAAAACTTACTTTTTGCATTATGCTGTCAATTACCAAGATGGGTGGTATTTGCAAATGGGGCTCCAACAAGAAAGAGAACAAGCCCTTTTCTTAATAGTCAACAGCACAGGAAAAAGTTTTGATAACTTCTTCTCAAATTTTACATGGGATATCTTAGCCCCTAATGATAAACGTTCAGTACTAAATATATCTTATTTCTCCTCAGAACAGAGATTTTTATTTCATTGCTCCAGTTTCATTTTAGTCTGCCAGAAAATAATTAGTATCTCTCTCAAAGTGAAAACAAGTTTCAGACAGTATGAACATCCTCTTGGAAACTTCCATGGTATGTAATTGGCATAATCAGCAATCAGCTTCTAATTAAACATCAGTGGTCATGACACCAGTACAGTTTTGTTAAATCAATTAATTAATTTCTTATTAAATACCATTCAGGATAGCGATCATGCTCTGTTTTTACATTCAAAAAAACCTTTGAACTGAATATTAAATAACATCTAAATTCCTTATGTCATTATCTAATACCTTATTCATTGCCTTAAATCTCTTTCTATTGTATACAGTTCTCTCACCTTTTCAGCTCAGCTCACTCTCATTCTCAAGGTTATCTTGCAATTTCCACTCTTTTATTGGCTCAGCAGTCACAATTAATCCTTACTTGACAATTGTATATATCCTCCCAATTTCTCCTTCTGTTGCAGGAAGGCGGATCCCTTCCAGGGCCCAAAACTGGGCTTTTGTCTAACACTCAGAAATGAATTGTCTGAGGAGACACATCTGCTGACAAAGCAAGAGATTTTGTTGGGAAAGGGCACCCGGGTGGAGAGCAGTAGGCTAAGGAAACCCAGGAGAACTGTTCTGCGTGGCTCGCAGTCTCGGGTTTTATGGTGATGGGATTAGTTTCTGGGTGGTCTTTGACCAATTACTCTAATTCAGAGTCTTTCCTGGTGGTGCACGCATCGCTCAGCCGAGATGGATGCTAGCGAGAGGGATTCTGGGAAGTGGACAGACACGCGGTGTCTCCTCTCAACCTTCCCCGAACTCTTCCGGTTGGTGGTGGCTTATTAGTTCTGTATTCCTTATCAGGATCTCCTGTCATAAAACAACTCATGCAAATAGTTATATGGTGCCGGGCCGGGGTGGGTGGTTTCAATCAGTGTGCTTCCCCTAACACTTCTATCAGGTGAATATGGTCTCAACTTCCAGAATCTTACCAAATAAGTTATATCTGGGCCTATTCCATCTGGACCATCCCATGTCAATGTATTCTCATCAGGTTTATTTTTTCCAATCTATATCTTAGTCAGAGGATGAGATTGTTAGACAGTGTCACCAACTCAATGGATGTGAATTGGAGCAAACTCCAGGAGATAGTGGGGGACAGAGGAGCCTAGCATGCTGCCATCCATGGGGTCTTTTCAAAGAGCTGGACACAACTTAGCAACTGAACCACCACCACAACAATATCTTAGATATCTTTTTTTTAACTGCTAGGAACAAGTATATGAAATTTTGTTTAGTTATTCAAAGTTTCATAAAGTTTTTCTACAGCTCCAACTTTTATTATTGCCTTCAAAGAATGCAACTTATTATTTCATGCATCATAGGTAACTTTTTCTTAGTGTTCATTAAAATGATAGAATAGCTCTAATCTCTACCTGTCTACCATTTAAATGAATAACTAAGCTATTTGCATCATAGCTGCCATCACCTACAGTGCTGAGACTCCATCAATTTGGCATTTTGAGCCATATTTACAGCAGTAAGAAAAGTAGTAATACTTCTTTTTTTGTAGTTGTCAGATATTTCTATAGAAAGGAAAAAAATATTGCACTAACTTTCTTGTTGGACACTCATTTGCAAATACCACCCATCTCAGTAATTGACAGCATAATGAAAAAAAGTAAGTTTTCATCACAAATTGTACTTCCTTTTCCTTTACAGAAAAAAAAAATCTATCAAAGTAATGGCAAAAATTCAATGGTTGTGGTTGGCAGAGGAATGTGTAAGTCTTTACATACAAACCAATATGTGTCATTTGCAGCCAATCTTCAGAGCTTACTAGATTTTAAAAATAATGGATGTGAATCTCAAGATTTAAAAACATTTATAGCTGATACTTAACTGTTTCATTTTGGTTGACACGGGAACTAAAAAACTCAAAAAATGGGAAAGTTAAGTTTATGAGACATCTGACTTAAATCCTGTTTTGAGAAAAGTTCCATTAGGAACTCAGAGAAAATGCTAAGCATGAGCTCGAAGACCTTGTTAATGACCCTTTAATGGAATTTTACATGTTGTTGTCACACTCCATATTGACAGATTTTGACAGCTTAATAATATCCCTGATGAATCAGAATCAATTTATGCTTCAGACCTCTGACTCTCTTATGTAACTAATGAAGTAATTATTGCTCCTTCCTTCACAGGAGAAAGTCTTTACAGGGTACTGTGAAATAGTATAAAATCTCATGCTGTGACCCACAATAGCATCCTGAAAATTCTCCCTGACAGGATACCATTTGTGGAGTTTTCAGTAAATAAAATACAGACATTTAGGAAGGTGTTTATTGCCAAAGCCAAGATAATAATGGCTAGTATATGCTAAAATGTGCTATTTTAGAACTGCTAGCTTCCAGCCTGTAAAAGGTAGCAGATGTTGAAGTAAAAATACTGAAACATTATTTATTGATATAAAGTTCTTTTTATGGAACTTCCAGAATATTGATCTCATACTGACCTCTGAAAGTTCATTTCTCAAGTAACTTTTACTCTTCAGAAGCTTTCCCAAACTCATAGGCAACCACAATATTCAATTAGAAATGATATCAGAATTTAGCATCCAAGTATATTTATAAGAAACATTATTTCCAATATTATTTAGACTAGCTTTGATCTACAACTATTTTTATATCTACTACATTAAAATGCTACTATAAACCACCTCACACTTAGAATTATTCACAGAAAAAAATTAGTCTGAAATAATTTTGCTGTGTTAATCAACCAAAGAACTGAGATCAACTTATGCAAAGTGCAACTATCAGAATTTAGAGAGGAATGTCACTCTAACCTTGGTCCTTTGTAGAATGGGACTCTATCTGATTTTGTTATTAATGTTATGGTTGGAACTATTCTAGACCAGGGAATACAACCTGGTTCAACACAATGTGAATGAACCATTCTGAGTATTTAATCTTAAGAAGTTAGTTTAGAGAAAGATCTACATCATGTTTCCATGCTGTTCACCTGCTATTTAGCTGGCTATTGGTTATAGGAGGGCTGTCAAACCTAAAACAAAGTCCTCTGTCACTTTGGGTCTGGTATTCGGGGGGAAAGAAACAGCTATTATAATCACTGTAATAATTACATAAATAGTACACTTGGGGTCTATAATAGAACAAGTTAGAGAAAAACTAAAAAAAAATTTATTTTTAAAAAAATAATCTTGGAAACCTGCTCAATGTCACTAAGCCTGGGCTCAAAAATAACTCAGAGAGAGCTCATGACCGAGTAACTGACAGCCACACTTGGAGAAAGGAGGAGGGACTTGGATTGAGGAAGGGCCTCACGTAATAAAGCTGGAAAGAGAAATGAAGGAGAAGGGAAGTCTCATGTATTTAGCAAATACTATGTCAGGTCTGTCCTAAGACTGTCTTAACCCATCAAAAGTTGCCTTAATCAGCGTTTACAATGACCTTGTGAGAAAGGTAAAACTAGCCTTATTTTCAGATGAGAAAATAAACTCACTTATCCAGGGGGCCAGCTATGAAAGGCAGAGCTGAAGCAGAAATCCAGCTCCCTTTATCCCAAAGGCCTTCATCTTTTCACCAGTCTATGTGAGGGGTATTTGCCCTGTACAGGAAGAGAACATGACTTAGTGTCATCAGTCTGAATTCTAACATCCACTCAAAGATTGCCATGAGTTCTTTGTCTACTTGGTGGTCCTCCAGAGCCCTGAATTTCTAGAAAGAAAAATTAATAATTTGCTTTTAGTTACTAAGGAATCTCTGACACCATTGTTGAACACTTTGTTAGAGACTTTTTCCCTGCAGCACCCAAGAATCACTGCTCTGCCCCCATAGTACACATAGTACTATGGTGCTATAAAATCAAGTGTAAATGAAAAAGGCTTCTCTCCTATCACGAGCAACTTAAGTAGGACTATAGGCGAAAGAGTGTCACCTTGCAGTGAAAAAAGTTCTATTTTAATATTATCAGAGCTTCCCCATAATAAAAGTTCTATGAATGTGCCCCATTAGTTAAAAATAAGTGCAATAGTTTGAAGATGACTTTAATGGACATATATGATACTTGAAATGTGAGACTAACCAGCTATATTGACTTAATAAACAGTCCATCAAAATTGTCAAGATACTTTATCCACTGATTTTAAAGATAAAGGTGCCATTTTAAATTTCTTACCCATTAGGCTAAATATATAAATTATAGTAATAACAATAATAATTACTTGTATTTGCTTTTAAAATAATATATTCTTTCTTTTTTCTTTTATTACTGTGGTAGTCGGTAAGTCCTGTCTGACTCTTTGTGATCCCATGGACTGTAGCCCACCAGGCTCCTCTGTCCATGGAATTCTCCAGGCAAGAATACTGGAATGGGTAGCTGTTTCCATATTCAGGGGATCTTCCCAACCCCAGAATCAAGCCTGGGTCACCCACGTTGCAAACAGACTCTTTACCATCTGAGCCACTAGGAAAGCCACAGTATAATGTATACCATGCTAAAGTGTTCCTTTCTCAATTTTCTTCAATGACTCATATTCCAATACACTTAAATAACTATAATATTAATGTTCCCCAAAGCAAGTTTCTATTTATTAAAGTTTCCTTCTTAATCCAGCCAAGAAAAGGAAGTGCTTAGATTTGATACAGTTTTGGGACTGTGGCTAAAACTATTAAGCCCTGAAACTCCTCTTTAATGCCAAATTCAGAGTGATAAACCACAGATCCTTCCAACATATGTCTGTTTTAAAATAAGATTGGGCAGACCAACAACCTTGGAATTTTCACTTTCCCCTTGACATTTCCTCCCAATCACATCTCAGTATCCAATTAAATGCTTTCACTTACCATTAGAAGGAATGATTCTTGCCAGCCTTTACAACAATGCTCACAGCTGCCTGANTCACAGCTTCCCCATAATAAAAGGTCTATGAATGTGCCCCATTAGTTAAAAATAAGTCCAGTAGTTTGAAGATGACTTTAATGGACATATATGATACTTGAAATGTGAGACTAACCAGCTATATTGACTTAATAAACAGTCCATCAAAATTGTCAAAATACTTTATCCACTGATTTTAAAGATAAAGGTGCCATTTTTAAATTTCTTACCCATTAGGCTAAATATATAAATTATAGTAATAACAATAATAATTACTTGTATTTGCTTTTAAAATAATATATTCTTTCTTTTTTCTTTTATTACTGTGGTAGTCGGTAAGTCCTGTCTGACTCTTTGTGATCCCATGGACTGTAGCCCACCAGGCTCCTCTGTCCATGGAATTCTCCAGGCAAGAATACTGGAATGGGTAGCTGTTTCCATATTCAGGGGATCTTCCCAACCCCAGAATCAAGCCTGGGTCACCCACGTTGCAAACAGACTCTTTACCATCTGAGCCACTAGGAAAGCCACAGTATAATGTATACCATGCTAAAGTGTTCCTTTCTCAATTTTCTTCAATGACTCATATTCTAATACACTTAAATAACTATAATATTAATGTTCCCCAAAGCAAGTTTCTATTTATTAAAGTTTCCTTCTTAATCCAGCCAAGAAAAGGAAGTGCTTAGATTTGATACAGTTTTGGGACTGTGGCTAAAACTATTAAGCCCTGAAACTCCTCTTTAATGCCAAATTCAGAGTGATAAACCACAGATCCTTCCAACATATGTCTGTTTTAAAATAAGATTGGGCAGACCAACAACCTTGGAATTTTCACTTTCCCCTTGACATTTCCTCCCAATCACATCTCAGTATCCAATTAAGTGCTTTCACTTACCATTAGAAGGAATGATTATTGCCAGCCTTTACAACAATGCTCACAGCTGCCTGACAAGCCAGCATCAGTTAATCCTAAGAAGGGCCACTTCAATTTGTCATTGTCCTAAAGATCTGATATTCCTTGGATATAAATTCAAGACAAGGATTCTTAAAGCAGTCAGATGGCTTAGCTCGAAGCTGAGCACAGCTGTTATACAAACGTATTGTTACGGACAGTCACTCAGAATCTGCTCTGGTAGTAGACAAGAACTCTTACTTCTCTGTGCCAGATACTTGGGCAGGCATCTACACAGGCTTCTCCCTAGAAAGCACTGTGACTGCTTTTAACATCTGTATGCCCTCACCTCTTTTCAGAGGCTGCCATGATACCTATACTCATAAAACCATCTCAGGAACAAGTCTCCCTTGCTTGAGATCTTGAGAAAGATGTTTTCATGCATTGTAGAAGGTTCTGAAATCATATAGTATCCAATAGTATGAAATTAGAGCATTTAGGGCTGAAGCAGGAGCATTACTCCTTTATATTCATAATGAGATTTTTCTTCTACAGCATTTTTCAGATATAATAACATCTGTATGCACAACCTTCCCACAAGGGATGCCACTGGGATGATTATCCAGATTTTGTACACCAGTAATGCAAACAAAGCCCAGGAAGAGAGACCAGGGTTTTATATCCCTTGTCCCTGGAGAGCTCAGGAAATAATTCAGGTCTTTTGAGTTTCAGGAAAATCTGCTTCCTTTTAGATAGCAGGCTAGCTTTCATTAGATAGCTTGTTTTAAGGAGGATACTCCTCTAAAAGCCCATTAAATGCTTTTCTATCAGTTTGAAGGATTTGAATCAGAAACGAAGGAAGGCTTTTAGAAGGTATATGTTGTGCCTGTAGCACAAGGAAAGAAGTTGGCAGCTACCCTGTCAGATCCAAAATTTGCTTAACTTTCACATTCCTAGGACTAGGGCTCTCTGTAGACTTTGGAATTAACAAATTTAGTCAATTTGTTGTACCTCTTATTTCAAATTAGAATCATGATATTTAAGCCTTCCATGGACAGGGATATAACAATAGTCAATCTATAGGGTCTCCTAGCACTTATCTTATGTTTCATAAGATATTTAAAATATAATAAATCATCCACCAAGTTTCCAGTATTAGAACAACATGCTGTTCTAATAAAAAAGCATGTGCCAAAGTCAGAAACACATCATCCCCATCCATCTTACTATGGTCTCTCAGCCTTTTATGTAATTTAGCATATAACCTCACATCTCAATTATTTTCCATAACTTACTCACGCTCCTCAGAGAATTTATAGTCAGAGAAAACCATAGCCAGAGACACTGGCTGTATTTCTGATTAAATATTCTTCCCTGACAACAGAAAAGCCCTGGTCAAAATTAAAAGGCCTAAATAAAATTCATTTTTAGTGCTTTAGTTACTCTCAATCAAAAACCTTCCTTGCTTAAATTTTGTGACTTTTCTTTCCTGCCTTAAAGCCACAATAAAATAAAGAAAAGGGGGTGATAAACACTTACAGAATGTTAAAGCATACCAATGCAGTGCCCTAGCCCTTCTCTGCCTGGCTTTTCCTAACACTGACCCACCAGCCTCCTCGGGCTGACTCCAAGCCAGCCTGCCCCAGTAATAGTGTGTGTCTATCCACACGCAGCTCCCCATTTCCATCCCTTCAGCCACCACATCCTGTATATCACGCCTGCGAAATATTTCTCAATTTTATCTCCTTGTCTCTAGTTCCACTTCATGTTTTTAGTTAATGCTGGTTTCATCTCTGGCCTGAAAGACTGCAATATTTTTCTCACTGGTCCCAGATGCCAGGCTCATTCGTTCAAATCTATGAATTTTCTGAAGCAAAAATGTGATCATACTGGCTCTGCTAGAAGATAATACTGAAACAAGGGAATCACAAGGCCTTCATTAACTGACCTGCAGGCCATTCCAGCCTCTCTCCTCCACGCCCTCAGTACATCAGTCACATACCTCTGCCCCTCTTCTGCTACGCATTTTGTCTCTACCAGCGGACAGGTCTTGCTTTACAGACTGCCCCTCCTTCCTCTCCCACAGTTGCTTATGCTCATCTCTGAAGATAGCTCAAGTTTTAAATCTCTACTAACGACTTCTCTATTATTGGTACAACCTTTATTTGTCCGTGTTTCACCATATTAAAATCATTTATATTTTTTGAGTTCTTCCTCTGTTCTAGCCATATAGATGTGTCCAAGCTCTGAGCATAAAGCATAAGAAAAACAAACGAACTCAACCTCATGATGCTTACAGTTTAATGGGGAGGCGTGCGTGCTTGCTCAGTCATGTCCAACTCTTTGCAACCCAATGGACTCTAGCCCACCAGGCTCCTCTGTCTGTGGGATTGTCCAGGCAAGAATGCTGGAGTATGTTGCCATTTCTTTCTCCAGGGATTGAACCCACATCTACATTGGCAGGCATATTCTTTACCACTGAGCCACCAGGAAAGCCCAGTGGGGAAGACAGACCTTAACTAAATAATCTCAGAATATGATTGCAACTACAGTGCTATGAAAGAACAGTAAACAGAGCAAGGAGAACGTGAGCAGGAAGACCTGATCCAGTCTTTAAGATAAGAGACGGCCTCTCTGGGGAAATCACTTTGAACAACTATAAGCAGAAAGATAGAAGGAAAGGAAGGAGGATGGATAAGTCAAATGATAAGGATTAGACTCACAATGACACAATCAAGATATATATAAGGCAAGTCCTAAGTACTCAACACTGGACTCTTATAATTCTTCAACAGTTTATGTAAGTGACTTCAGCAAATTTCTTCTGACCAGGACCTCCCTGCTCCAGTAAGAAAATATTTTCCAACTGTGCAAGTGTAAATACTATGAAATTGAAAAAAAATGAAATTTTTGTCTTGAATAATATAAATCATGCAACCCTCAACCTTGTCTCAGTTGCACAGATCTGTTTATACCCAGATAGAGAGCATAAATTTCAGATTTAGAGGGCTGCTTTAAAAAGAAAAGAATCTAGCCCAGGCAGATATCACTATGGATCACAACCTCTTTCCCAAGGAATGTCAACTCAGCTCCAGAATCTTTCTCCTGGATCACCCCCAATCAATTAGTTTTAATAAGCCAAAACTTTTTTCAATTCAGATATGTTTTGGCATGCCCATTCAAATGTAGCCTTCTGCCTTGAAGTTGATCCGTTGATGTAATTTTTGTTATAGTAACTTTCCAGATAAAATTACATCTGCTTTTTCCCTAACAAACGCATATTACAATCAATGGGACATGAACAGTGTATGTTTCTCATTTGGAACACTCTGAAGAATAAAAATGATTCAAGAGTTCCAAAGGTTTGAGAGTAAGCATTAATCTACACCAGCGTCTGTCTATTGGTGAGAAAGAGGGTGAATTCTGCTCTTTGCTCACAAAGTAACAGCAGGGTGGCCCTTCACTCCCCTTATCTCTTCTTCTAATGAGCTAGTCCTAAATACAGCAGTGCATTTCAGAATATACTGCAACTGGAATTCTGGCTCCATATCAAGACAAGACAAGTCAGAATCAAACTCCTAAAGAAATCATACACAATCTGTTGACATACACTGAAGAACCTGTTTAATTGTAGTAGGGAAAAAAATATGTGATTTAAAGCTTCTGTGGAGAGCTTCAGCCACAACTTGATCCTGGGTGGGAGGCAGTACCAAAATACTTGATCCAACTAAGACAGAGAGCTGTCTACCCTAAAAGTTACCTTAAAATAAAAACCAGTACTGAATCACTGCCAGGACAATATGCTCTATTTTGTTTTATCTTAGCTTTACTTTGAAATGACTTTTGTTTTTGTTGCTTAGGCATGTCCAACTTTTTGCGATCCAACTACAGCACACCAAATTTCTGTGTCCTTCACTATCTCTGGAGTTTGCTCAGATTCATGTACATTGATGCTATCTAACCATCTATCTTCTACTGCCCTCTTCTCATTTTCCGCTACTTTGGGACCCTATGGACTGCAGCCCGCCAGTCTCCTGTGGCTCTTTGGTCCATTTCTCAGCAAGAACACTGGAGTGGATTGCCATTTCCTCTTCCATGGGATCTTCCCAATCCAGGGATCAAACCCGCATCTCCTGCGTCTTCCAGGATTGGCAGGCAGATCCTTTAACACTGAGCCACATGGGAAGCCCTTAAAGGACTTTAGAAACTCATCATTTTTAGTCCTCTCACCTCTAGCCATGCCCTGCTCCAAATCTTTCTCTTCATTTCAATCCAAATGATTTTTTTTAATCAAAGATGTTTTATGTCCATCTTCATTTAAAATTCTTTAGAGGCTTCCCTTGCTGTCAGTAAAAAGTTAAACCCTTTGATAAGGTTTATCACAATATTGATGATCTAACTCCAGCTTGTTTCACCAGCCTCTAGCCACTCCATTCTCCCCTT
The DNA here is from genome assembly GCA_006410935.1 of Redunca redunca. NCBI lineage: Eukaryota > Metazoa > Chordata > Mammalia > Artiodactyla > Bovidae > Redunca > Redunca redunca. The sequence continues at coordinate 309,516 of SJYQ01004059.1, forward strand.
GATCTCTACTCCCACCATACAGCTTTGAACCACCTTCAGTTCCTCAAAAGTGATGCTGCTCCTTGCTTTTCTATTTTTGGCCAAGTTATTTCTTCTGTCAAGGAGACAGTGCCACTATCCTCCGCTGGAGGCCATCTCTAGTACCTCTTTAAGGAGCAGGCATTGTATCTATTCTTTTAGGAAGGGTCTTGTATCTGGAAATTCACATATGATCTATTCTAAGTGCTTAGTTAATAAACTCTTTTTTCCACTACTTTGTGAGTCTAAGAGGGCAGAAAAATTGTCCATCTTGCTCAACAATGAACACCCAGCTCTCAGTATAATACCAGACACATAAAATATGACACGGAAATGATCAAATTCTCCAAAAATCAGATACCAAACTTTTCCTCAGTGAATAAATTAGTCTGATTCCCTCTCTCATATAATTGCATGAAATACAAAATCTACTTGGATTTCTTAAGTATTTGTATGAGTACTCAAGAAAACATCCCACAATGTACATTTTATTGATTGTCAGTTTTATATAAATATAGCTATTTTGTTTTAAAAAAATCCACTTGAACTCTTGATAGAACAGAAGTCAAAAAACTGAATAAATTACTGTTAACCTAGGACTCTATATTCAGTGCAAAACTATCATCAGAAATTTAGGAGAAATAAAGATATTTCAGACAAAGGCTAGAACTTATCAGTAGAACTGCACTAACAGGTACTCTAAACAATAACAACAGCAAAAACCAAACACTCGGAGATATATAAAGAAATGAAAATCAGTAAAAAGAAATGTTAATATGCAGGTAAATTCAAATGAATGTTAAATGTAAAGCAAACAATAATGTCTCAGGTTTAAATTATATATATAGAGAGAGAGAGAGAAAGAGAGAGAACAAAGACAAAAATGATGTATTAAAGAGTTCTAAGGTCCTTTTGTCATCCAGAAAGAAGGGAAAATTGCTAATATTGCCATTTGGAAAATCAAGGATACATATTGGAAAGGGTCTGCTTTGCAGGCAGAGAGGAGGCACAGTGGACTTCTGAAATGGTGGCAATATTCACTTCTGGACCTGGGTGATAGTTATATGGCCATCTGCTTTGTAATTAATCATTGAGCTAGTGCATTTCTGTCTTGTGCATTTTTCTGCCTGTGTGTTATAATTCACATATAAAATTTTCAAAATCTGAGGGGCATGTAGGACTCCCAGGGGTCAAGCTCAAACTCCTAAACACTTTTTGAGCTTTTGCTCACATCATACCTGCTAACATCCCACAAGCCAAGGTAAAGCCCAAAGTCCAGGGTAGGGAGATGCTCTTAACCTTCCATTAGACTGGGGAATTAGTAACTTTTCCTGTGAGATGCCAGATAGAAATATCTTAGGTTTTAATGGGCCAAATAGCTCTCCTTTTACAAATTTTTCTTTTTCAAAATCTAAAAACAGGCAAGGGTTTCCCTGGCGGTCCAGTGGTTAAGGATCTGCCTGCCATTGCAAGGAACACAGGTTTGTCCCCCGGTCAGGGAAGATTTCGCATGCCAGGGAGCAGCTAAGCCCATCTGCAACAACTATTGAGTTTGGGCTCTGCCATAAGAAAAGCCACCACAGTGAGAAGCTCCTGCACCACAATGAAGTGTAGCTCCCACTGGCAGCAACTAGAGAAGATCCACTACAGCCAAAAATAGATAAAATTGCAATGCATACATACATATACATAGGCCATTATTAGCTGAGGCTCTTACAAAAATTGGCTACAGCTGGATTTGGCCCTCAGGCCATACTTGGCACCCCACTCCAGTACTCTTGCCTGAAAAATCCCATGGGCGGAGGAGCCTGGTGGGCTGCAGTCCATGGGGTCGCTAAGAGTGGGACACGACTGAGCGAATTCACTTTCACTTTTCACTTTCATGCATTGGAGAAGGAAATGGCAACCCACTCCAGTGTTCTTGCCTGGAGAATCCCAGGGATGGCGCAGCCTGGTGGGCTGCCGCCTATGGGGTCGCACAGAGTCAGACATGACTGAAGCGACTTAGCAGCAGCAGCAGCATATTGGGCCATGCTCCTCTGTCCATGGCATTTTCCAGAAAAGAACACCGGAGTGGGTTGCCATTTTCTTCTCTAGGGGATCTTCCTGACCCAAAGACTGAACTCCAATCTCCTGCATTACCTGTATTGGCAGGTAGATTGTTTACCACTTATGCCACCTGGGAGACCCAACATTTCCCATAGGGAAGTTTTTCTTTAAAAATAGGGCAAATAATTTAATCTTCCCCAATTCATCTTCTTGGCTGTGACTATTCATATCCCTATCATGAGGAAAATATATTCACCCCTATCTCAAGAAACCACCAAATCCACCTAAACAAAGCATCAAGCTAACGTCCTGATATACATTATGTTCAAATGTGGCCCCTTTTGATCCATAGATCTAGGAAGTAAACAGACATGTTCCTTAATGGTCAGTGGACAGGATAACTCGAATAAGACATTCTATGCAGAAAAAGGAGAAGAATGACAGGCATATAGGAATTACTGCTCCCTAGAAATTCAGAAATACTATGGGCAAATGTTGCCTCCTCCATCACAGTAAAAGAACTTTCCTTAATTAGACTCTAATTTTAAAAATAAGTAAATGCCTTCCTGGAAGAGGGTTATATTTTCTATTTGTTGGTTAATCACAATAGTTATCAGAATTTTCCAGAAGGCAAAGCTAGCCATGCAAGCCCCTTTCTTGTCTGCTACTATCCTGTTTGTCAAAGAAAGCCATATGGCTAAGTTCAAAGTCAAAAAGTAAAAAAAAAAAAAAAAAAAAGTACATTACTATACACCCACCATAAAGACATGACAAGAGTATGGTTGCATAATATTACTAAAAAAGACTAAAGCGTTAAGGTCAACTGCTTCATCTGCCTGAAGGACCCCACTTTATGATGCAATGGCCTGGAAATTTAGGTTTGATCTCTAGTAATTGCATTCTGACATTGTTTTCCAAAAACAAATTAGATCCCAAATCAGGGTCACCTGAACATTAAACACAAGATTTTTGTTCACAACAATGAATATTAAACTGTAACAAATATTTAAACTCAATAAACAAAATCCTTAAATTGACTGTAAAGTGTTAAACTTTATTCAAAAAAAAATAAATCTAATAGTTGAAAAAGGGAGGAGTAGTTAATGTCAAAAATAATGCACCAATTTCTGTGAAAATGGATTTTAGTTGATTTGCTGCTTATCAGGAGCTGACATTGTAATGAGTCTTCCAAAAACCTAATGGAATCAAGCAGCATTTAGAAGGTGGATACCCAACACAAGGGTTACTGTCACTATTCTGACTGTTCAAATCAGATATTACAAAATATGCTCCATTTTAACAGAAACATTGATGAAATGGAATGGTCTAGAGGAAGGTGACCAAGAGAATGAAGGGTCTTTCGATAATGCTTTATGATAAATACAGAAAGGAATTTTGAAAGTTCATCTTGGAAAACAAAAAAGCAAGAGAGGGAGAGAAACGTGAGGAATGTGTTGAAATGTTTTCATTCAAGGTTGTCATTTGGAAGAGGAAATAGATTTATTCACTGCTTCTAAAGATCAAAAGTTGGCAATATGTAGGACCAAGGATGGGCCTACTTTTTCAGCAATAAACCAGCTAAAATATAAATATTTTAGGCCTTGTGGTCTGCAGCAGCCACTCAACTTTACCATTGTAACATGAAAATATTCACAGATGATACATAAATTAAGGTTGGTGTTCAGTCGCTCAGTCAGTCGGGCTCTTTGCAAACCCATGGACTGCTGCACGCCAGGTTTCCCTATCCTTTACCATCTCCCAGAGCTTGCTCAAACTCATATCCATTGAGTCAGTGACGCCATCCAACACCTCATCTTCTGTTGACCCCTTCTCCTCCTGCCTTCAATCTTTCCCAGCATCAGGGCAACCTGGGAGTGCTGAGAATTAAATTCAACCAGGAGCAATGTTGACCAGTGAGGAGACAGAATCGATACCCCAGTGTCCTCCCCCTAGTGGAACAGTTCGAAGGTGGGTTCTTCACCATCCATCAGAGAATCCCCATCATAACTGAACTCCAGTTGCCTCATTAATGCAAACTGCACTAGCTTTCCCCTGTCAATGTCTCATCTTTTCCCACTCTCACTTTCGTTTCTGAGAATCACCTCCCAAATTAAGCACCTGCCCTCAAGGACTTACCTCAGATTCTACTTTCTGCAGTCTCCAATTAAAATAGATGTGTCAGGCTGGAGTTAATGAACATGCCCTTAGGGACCAGATGATCACTTGTTATCAAAATGGAAAGTATTTTTAAGTTAGACTAATGGTTCTCAACTGATTTCGTCCCCTAGAGGCGATTTTTGAGTGTCAAGACTGCCTCTGCCCTCACTCTGGCACCTAGTAAGTAGAACAAAGCGATACTCTTAAATATCCCACAACACATGGAACAGTCCCACATGACAAAGAATTATCAGGCCCAAATGTCCACAGTGCTGAGTTTGGAAAACCTCCAGTGAAGCTGGAGATTGATTTTAAAGGGATTCTAACATCCCCGCACTATTCTAAGATTCTACCATTTTAAGAAACCACACTAAAATTTTTAACCTGATGAGCTTCAGAAGATTCATGCCTTGGAAATTAAGTGCAGAATTTTTTGCCTATGTCTACCCTTATATTTTAGTGGAGAGTGTCCACAGCTCTCATAAATTTCTCTAAGGGGTCTGTAACCCATAAAGGTTAAAAGCCAAGTTTTAGAAAATAATTCTTAATAATTCTACCATAGTTCTAAATCTTTAATCACCTTTTTTTCTCTTCCCTAAGATTAAAAATGTAAGGATTGACTTTTCACGTTTGATAGCAGTTTTTCCTAAGGCTGTGTAATTCTGATGGGTATATGAAGTAGGCAAAGAAGAGACTGAATTTAGTTAATTATGATACAGTAAGAGGACACAAACTTCCTGGAAATCAATCTGGCACTTTCCTCAAGTACAAATAAAACTAATTTTTAAACCCCTAATTAATATTGTTCAGTAAATATCACTACATATTAAAGAACTGAGCAAATGAAAACTGCATAGAGAGAACAGTCCTTTATAGCCTCTTAACCCATATCTTTTTGAACATAAGCCACTGCCAACAAAGTGCCTAAGAAAAAGAATTGGTATAGACCTTCCTTCTGTAGATTTCTTAAGCCGGGGCCATATAAATCAAACAGGATTACTTTATCTGCAGCTAAGAATTCTGTAGAGACATATTGAACCTATAAGAGATGGCAGAACCTGGCCAAGTTCTGTCTTTTTGGTAATAAATTCTACTACCATTCTGACTCTGCTTTCAGAGTCCTTTCTATATTGATTTTAGAGCAAGATATGTGGATTTATCTGCAATATTAAACAGATTTTTATTTTACAAGAATCTAAAACTTTGCTGCCTTAGATTAAGTATGACTCTTCTGGTACTGTGCATATATGAAAGAATGAGAAAAATAATAACAACTAAATCCATATGATATAAAATTCAATGTAAAACACAAGTCAGGTATTAGACTACCCTGAAATAATATGATATTCAGCTTTATGATATATTTAATGAAAACTACCTTTTATGAGAACTTACTAAGTGCCAGATATGATAGATTCAGATAGATATTTAAATCCCATGACAATTATTTGAACTAGAAATAATTTTTGCATCCCCACTTTACAACTTAAGGCTTGGAGAGGTAAAATAATTTACCTAGGACGGTAGAATTAAAAATGCCAGAGCAAGGATTTTAATCCAGATTTCTAGCTCCAGAAAGTATCCTTATCTACATAACACAATACTGCCTTACATGGTGTAGCAGTTTAATTAGGAAATGTTGAGAAGATATGAATCTCTGCACTGGGAATATCTGAGTCACCACAGAAAATTTTGGAAAGAAGCTGGAGTTGATAACTTTACCTGAAAAAGTTTTAACCTGAAAATAAGTTTAAGGGCACCAAAACTTCTATGCTGTGCAAGTGAGCCGGGAGCTTGAGGTATTCATCACCAAAAGAGGCCAGAACTTTGTGGGAGGCACAAAGACACATTTAGGCTTTGAAAAAGAGAGTAGGAGTCAGCTTCTGTCAAAAACAGGAGTCTGCATCTATCAGAAGTGTGTGAGAGCAGGAAGGTGCGATCCACCAATGACTAAAAAGACTGAGCTGAGAACTTGGCCCAGAAGAAGGGAAGAGTCTAAATTATACCTGGTTTTGACAATTAACTACAAAATCAATTGAGATTAATGGAATAATTTAAAGAGAAATGGGTCCCAAATAAGAATAAGACTTCCAAGTCCTAGAACCACTCAGAGAAAAGATGGTAACTAAATGTCAACACACACTCTACAGGGGATATTTACTGAGCAGAGGGTGGGGAGCAGCAGATAGGAAAACACTTCTGTATTAGTAAGGACAATTTCAGTTTTAAACCAAAGAAGCTGAATTCACCTTACTTTAGGAAAAGATATATCTATTGGACATATAACTGAAAACTCTAAATATATTTCAATTAGGGCTAGATAAAGGTAACCAGGTAAAGGGCTTCCCTGGTGGCTCAGCTGGCAAAACATCCCCCTCCATTGCAGGAGATGCAAGAGATGCAGGTTCAATCCCTGGGTTGGGAAGATTTCCCTGGAGAAGGAAATGGTAACCTACTCCAGTATTCTGAAAATTCCACGGACAGAGGAGCCTGGCAGGCTACAGTCCATGGGGTTGCAAAGAGTCAGATACCACTGAGCACTGATGCACACACTCACACACAGAGATGATCAGAGGTCGCCAGACAACCTTATAATTCAATTCTGCTTTCCTCTCCACAGGCTTCCTCCTCCTCAGAGAGACAACTTCTGTAATAAAAAGGTGGCCGCCACGAGCTGCAGGCCTACAAGGTCCTAAAAGATCTTCATCTCCCTCCAAAAGAAAGCCTGTTTCCTGGTAGCTCTGACAAAAGCTGGGGTCTGAGTTGGCTTGGATCACGTGACCATCCCTAAGCCAGCCACTGTGGCCCGACGGCGCAGGTCTTGGAGAGCCATTGCATGTCCTCCCTGGCCCTGTTTTGGGGAGCAGGGACTGAAATCAAGCCCACTCAACCACAGGGACAGAGCATAGGTGGGCGCGATAGTTTCCTGTAAGAAGGGATGCTAGGCAGGAAAAGTATAAATGAAAATAGAAATAATGTATCAAATTCCAAACAGGATTTGCAGGACAGGTTAGAACACAGTGCAGCCTGGAGCCAGAGGCGCACACACAGAGCATCAGGGGGTGGGGAGTCATACTTCAAGCAGTCGAGCATTTGTTGAATATTTATTATTATATTTCATTGATTGTAAGATGCACATTTTTCACATTTTAACAGCTTAGATATCAGAATGTGTCTTACAATGAATGACATCCCATATGGCTGCTGGCCAGAGGGCAGCTTACAGTTTTCAAAGTCTGCACAGAACTGGGTCATAATTCTTCATATTTCCATCTCTTCAAATGAGTTATGTACATTGTTAATACTATATTTGTAGAGTTCAATGGCTGTTTAAAATATCTTCTGAAAGATTAAGCTATGATCCAGCACTGAAAAGAAATGTTATTACATATGCAGAAAAGGAATCTGTGTGACGGGGCATACAGTTAATATTAATGAAGCACATATTCATGGTTGTGAGAATGATCACCATTCCAAATTTTTTTGCAAAGTAACACCAAGTGCTTTTTGACACCCAAGAAAGGATGATACCCACAAACAGATGAAGCTGTATTACATTTTTGTACTGATATATATATATGAAAAGCATTACCTTTCACATGCCAATGGCCCTAAAGATATTAGTAGTTAATAATAGCAACACTGAATGATAAACATGTATGTCTAAATAGTCCAAAATAACTCTTTCAATAAATTTCAGTTAAGTTAAATTTACTATTAGAATTTTAAAAATAATGTCACTTAATGAAGTGGTACCATTTGTTGGTAGTACATAAAATAATATTATATCTTAAAAATCAGTAGAGATGGATTTGATGAAATAAGGTATATGACAGACACTGTGGTAGGGTACTAAAAATGCAAGAGAAATAATTCATGGTCCCTATATTTGAGATGCGCACTGTTAGTGGTGTGTGGTAGAAAGGTGTTATCAAGACAACCTTCACTGAGTCAGAAACTTTCCCTCACACGTCACACATGTTTTGCATTCTGACCCAGTCTCCATTTCCAAAGTATTATATGAAAAACATTTATGGAAATGTTTGAAGATTTTAAATTAATAAATGATTATAAATTATGTAACTGTCTTGAAAACTCCAGTACTCCAAATACTTAAGCCAAAACCTTACAGTCACTCTTGACTCCTCTCCGTCTCACACTTCACATCCTTCAGAATAGCTTTAGCTTCAAAATATAACTAAAGAATCAACTACTCTGCTATTGTTTTAATCCTATCCACTGTCTTATCCAACCTGGAGTACTGCAAGAATCTCCTTCCAAGTTTTCCTGTTTTCATCTTTACCCATCCACCTCTCATCCATGGTCTGGCTTCAAGACAAACCAAAAGTTATCCTTTTAAGCATAGTGTAGATTATGACACTCTTGTGTCACCAATTCTGAAATGGCTTACCATTTCACTCAGAATAATGGCCAAGCTCCCTGCAAATGACCAACAATACTCTCAATAACTAATCTTGTGTCGCCTCTCTGATTTCTACTCTTGCTCTCCCTATTAGTTACTTCACCCCAATTTTCTGGCCTCCTCGCTGCTCTTTGAACACACCAGGCTTGCTCTTGCTTCCAGCCTTTGCTCCTGTTTTCCCTCTGCTGAATGTTCCTCTGCAAGACAACTGCTTGGCTGATTTTCTTGCCTCCTCTCAATCTTTGCTCAAATCTCATCTCGTCAATGAGTCCCCTCTTGATCACTCTAATGACTATTGCATTAGTCATCCTCTCCCCTGCTCTCCCAGGCCCCCTTACCCTGATCATATTTCCTTTTTCACTATAGCTTTTATCTGCTTCTAACACATTATATAATTTCCTTATTTGTTATGTTTATCTCATTACTTCATTCCCCACTTCTTCCATCTCACAAATCTAAGCTCCATGAGGACTATCTTTTTTGCTCACTGTTGCATTCTAGCACTTAGAACAATGAAAAGCAAACAAGTAGGTGCCCCACAAACATTTGCTGAATGAATAAATGGATAATTTTCACTAGTCCAAATATGTATATGAATATAAATTTACATCTGGAAGACCACTTAGGATGGGCAGAGAGGACATAAGCTAAAAATCCTCTAAAATCAAAAAACAAACATGCCGACAGACTGTACAAAGGAAAATAACCCATAGAAGCTATAGTACTGAGTCCAGAAAACAGAGATAGGAGAGAGACAGGGAAAACAGACAACAGGATCGCTACCTTGGGTCAAGGGCAGGTCTGCTAGGATTAATGATCCAAGCTTCTGGAATTAATGTCTTCAGACCACACTCAATTGAATGCATAAACCCTTCCAACAAGCTTCTGTAAAAAGGAGCAACCTCAGGGACGTCTTCCATTCCCCCACACCTACCCCTAATCCCCAGCAAAGGCTATAAGGACTGTCCCAGAATACTCATCTTCTAAATAGAACCCAGATCTGTGTACCCAAAGCTGACATCTCACTCTTGTCAAAACGAAATCCACAGATTGCTTGTGGACACACAGCTGGCATAAGCAAGCCAGTAGCAAGCCAAGCATATATTCTACTTTCTCTCTCTCCTTTCCCCCTTATATGTGCCTAAGGGGTGAAAGGAGAAGAGACAGTAATAAAGCTAATTGGAGAACCATTAAATTGCCTTTTACTCTTCAGCTCTATCTATATCTGTCTTTAGGGTAAAACTCCTCTAAGAAATAAAGGTTTTGAAATAATATTTGAAATCCAATAAAAGAACATGTCGTGGAAAGATGACTACCTGAGGATTCAAATTGCTTTACCTTCAGAATCTCAAATTCTCTGGCACTGGCATCTTATTTCTCACTTTTCTCTCTTCTCACTTAAATCGGATAGGCCTCCTACAAGACAATACACTTCCTCCATTTTGCCCCCACCTCTAGCTGCAAAAAATTCCACCCATCTCATCCTTCAATGCCTAGCTCCAATTCCAGACCCCTCCGGAAAACTGCAGCATTTGACTTCTTCCCTTCTTCTGACATGTCCTTTGTCCTCTTTTTTGTTCAAATGCAGCACGTGGGCATTTGATACAATTTTCCATAATAGACCTGAGCTTCTCCCTTATCTCTGCATTCCAAAAGCACACGGAGCAGAATAGCGCTGAACTGGAGGACTGTAGAGGCCACAACCATGCAGGAAGCACCCTTGGAAATACATGGAAACACATGGTTCCAAGAAGATAAGGATCTGAAGTATAATGTCCTCTTTTATATCACATGGACACTCTTCTATAATTAGGACCTAGTGGATGTTTTCAAATATGTTTTTAAAATTTATCTGATTGTTTGCTATTATTTTGCTCTATCCTAGTAGCTCTTGGAAGAAAAAAGCTCATATTTTTAACCCAGCTGCATTAAACTTCTCTTTTATTTTTTCCAAAAAACTTGGGAAAGATAGTAAACTCAGTTTGCCTCTGTGCTGGAGGTCTCACAAAAGGTGTAGGAGGAGGAACGTGGGACACTTGCTAATACCTAAGACAGCACTGCCAAGAATGAGTACACCTCAGTCAAGGAGAAGAAACCCTTCCGATGTAATAGAGCCAAGTTTAGGTAACCCGACTACTTACTGTCCAAACCAGGTCACTTGTGCAAGTGAAAGAGGCAGCATTAACTGTGATAACAGGCAGCAAGTATTCACTGGAACTGTATCAGGCAAACGAGCACCTATGACAAGCCTTCCAAAAGTCCGTGAACCTGAAGCTTCAGGGCACACACAGCAGGAGAGAGACCATCGCAAATCTAAAGCAGATCTAGCTAGCTTAGAATAAATCCTCTGACAAAGCGGACTATAGAAAGAGCCGTTCAGCATTCTACCACCTCTAGAAAGCTCAGCAGGAAAAGAGAAAAGTGCTGAGAAAGTTATGTTGAACAACCCAGTCACCACGGAATTAGCAGAGTGGAAGCTACAAGAAGTCTCTGCTATCCATCAAAATCCACCTCCCATTGCTGTCATCAACCATTAGGATCAGCAAGTAACCTACCAGGTTGAAGAGACTTTATTATCCAGGAGATTCTATCTTCTCTGCCATCAAGGCAGAGGTAATGACTGAAGGAGAAAGAAGAAAAGCCCCGTTATCTTCCACAATCAGATGAAGGAAAGAACTATAGAGATACAAAATGCTGACACTAGAAAGGGTCTTAGGGACAATCTAATCCAGGGTCCCAATGTATAAATGAGATAACTTAGTTCAGCAAGAATAAATAATACATTTTATGCACCTGGAAAAGTATTTGTGATCTAATTCATTCATTCCTTCATTCAACAAGCATGTACTGAGCCCTCTCAACATGTCAGGCACAAGGATAAGTACTAGAGAATGAAAAAATAAATAAGACATTGCCTGCCCTTGACAGTCTGTGTATTTATAGTTTAAATGTCTTAATAATAACACTGATTATTGAGTGTATTGTGAGACTATTGGGTTAATACCACTTAACTATTCTAGCCAAATGGCAAAAACAAAAGGATTCTTAATAGGGAGAATGTGAGAAAATATGGTAAATTTACTGAGAATTCTTATACTGAAAAAAATGTTTAATAATAAACCTCCTTCCGCTTGTCTTCTTTTTGTATTTTTTCTTACTCCACATGTATGCATCACCATATGCAAAATGAGAACCAAATTGAAGCCTACCATTTTCTATCTGTAAAATAAATGGGCCTCCAAAACCACACTAATGAATCTTTACCATTTATTCACAGAATGTCATCATGTAGAAAGATGGTCATTATATGAAATTAGTTTGACTAGAAGATCTTCCTAATTCATTCAGTCTTTATAGAATTTATAACAAGCATGCTGCTGCTGCTGCTGCTAAGTCGCTTCAGTCGTTTCCGACTCTGTGCGACCCCATAGACGGCAGTCCATCAGGCTCCCCCGTCCCTGGGATTCTCCAGGCAAGAACACTGGAGTGGGTTGCCATTTCCTTCTCCAATGCATGAAAGAAAGTGAAAAGTGAAACTGAAGTTGCTCAGTCGTGTCCGACTCTTAGCGACCCCATGGACTACAGCCTACCAGGCTCCTCTGTCCATGGGATTTTTCAGGCAAGAGTACTGGAGTGGGGTGCCACTGCCTTAGCACTCTAAATGTTTTGTAAGAAAATAGGATTTGGAGCTTAAATGAAACCAATATCTAGAAGAACGATTTCAACATAACCCAAATAAAACATCACTTAAACCTGCAAATATTGGTTACACTTTCTCATACTGAATAAAATTATTTGTCATATCAATAAAGCATCAGAACCCAACACTGTGAAAAGTTTTGCTGTAGTGTGAAAATTTTATTTTTTTGTTCTAACTTCATTTCTCAATATTGCTAAATTCAAAGTTTATCAACAATTTAATTAGATTTTCATATTCAACTGTAATATGGTTTCTCCTTAAATGCTCATAAAAATAAATTTTTCTTTATGTACATGTGAACAGTTCAAAATGTGTCATGAAAAAGACTGAAAAAAATGTGAGTTTCTCCAATATTGTACTTTCACATTCAATTACGATAATAAACTGGCACACGTTTTCACAGTCTTAAATATTTTCAACCTACATTGAGCATAATGGTTTGCATTATGTGAATGCTAAATTAAATGAGGACAAGGTGAGTGAAAATATATTCAGAAACCCTCATACCATTCCTGGTTAGTATAATTTTTTTATGAAATAAAGGTATTCAAATATGCCCAATGCTAAATATATCTGAGGTTCCTCTAGTTCATGAGAATAATAATGCTTTGAAAAGAAAAGAACTATTAACAAAAATATAAAACAGAAAGAGATCTACAGACCTTATGGGAGGTAGATAGAAGGATACATTGGGAGACTGGGAATAATATATATATACACATTACTATGTATAAAATGGATAACCAACTGAGACCCACTGT
>SJYQ01004059.1:322673-333098 GCA_006410935.1 Redunca redunca
ACTATATATATATATATATATATATATATATATATATATATACACACACACACATATATATATACATATTTATACACACACCCCCCCATATGTGCATATGGCTGAATCCCTATGCTGTATACCTGAAACTTATACAATACTGTAAATCTACTCAATTTGAATTTTAAAAAAAATTTTAATATAACTACCTAGTCTGTATAGTGTGATTAAGTACAGACAGGGAAAAAAAATAACAATATTCTCCTTAGCAGGTTCTATACAAGTTTGGGGCTTCACAGACTGCAAATGGTGAGAAACATTTTAAATCATAAAAGAAATATTTTCTTTACTTCACTTCATATACATACATGTAAAAGGTTACCAGCCTAGACTGAGACTCCAAAATATGTTGAGCTTGATTTAGCTCTAGCCTTTGTGCAAAAGTATGGGTGCCATCATGATGTCAAATTTGCAGCACACTTTGTTCATTTCCTCATTAGAGAAAGGAAGAGCATAGCACAGTTTACAGACATGGGCTTTCAAATCATATAGACATGGGCAAAACCCTAGTCTCGTGATTTTGCACAAGTTCATCCACGTTTCTAAACTCATTACCTCATTTCACAACAGTAGCTGAAGGATAAAATGAAACTCAGTATGTTAAATGTTAATAATTATTACTTATTTATACAAATTTATCCAACATCACTGTGGTAGGCAAAATAATGGCCTTCCAAAGATATCCATGTCCTAATCCCCTGAACCTATAAGTTTGTTACCTTATATGACAAAGAGAAAGTAAGGTTGACAATCAGATGACCTTAAGATATGAGGGTTATCCTGGATTCTTCAAGTGGGCTTAACATCATCACAAGCATTCTGAAAAGTGAAGAAGGGAGGCAGGATTGCTGGGGTGAGAAGATGTGACTATAGAAAAGCAGCCATAGAAATTCAGTGTTGCTGGCTTTGACAATGAAGCAGAGGGCTTGAGCCAAGGAAGATGGGAATGTAGGAAGCCTCTTGAAGGTGGAAAAGGCATGGGCAAGGATCTTCCTTTAGAGCCTCCAGAAAGGAAGGTAGCCAATACCCTGACTCCAGTTCAGTGAAACCAGTGTCAGACTCCTAATCTGCAAAACTGTAAGATAGTAAATGTGGGGGTTTTTTAAGCTGCTAAATTTGAGGTAATTTGTTACAGCAGCAATAGAAAGCTAATACTATTATTATCTATATGGCTCTCTAGGCTTCCCTGGTAAAAGATTGGCCTGCAATGCAGGTTTGATCCCTGGGTCAGGAAGATCCCCTGGATAAGGAAATGGCAACCCACTCAGGTATACTTGCCTGCAGAATCCCATGGACAGAGGAGCCTTGTGGGCAACAGTCCATGGAGTCACAAAAGAGCTGGACCCAAATTAATGACTAAACAACAACTCTCGGGTTCTAGAGATAATGAATTAAGTAAGACACTCTAGGGATATATTTCCATCTCAACAAGTCCCATTTTATAGTCCTGGAGAAACTTCTTACAGTATACAATATCATGAGTATTGCTTAGAAAAGTTCCATACCTATAGTCTAGACAACTAAGATAACATTAAAATAAATCTTTGGCATTTTAAGGACTCATATCTGGTTCCTCTTCTACATATGCTAAATAGTTGAAAGCAGAAGTTTTGCCATAGATGAAGCTTTTGGCAGAAACAACAAGTTGCCTGCCAAAATTCTATCTCCCCTTCTTCCCCTACTCTTACACAATTGGTGAAACAATGTTTCCAACTGAAATCCTAAATTTCTACATTGCTTTTGCAGAAAAAGGTACCAAACGAGATGTAAGCTAAATTTTCAAGGTAGAACTACCAGAAATGATCTCTTCAGAGGATTACTTATCTTATAGACACACTTATGCCTTTCTCCTTCTTTCTACCTGAATGAAGTAGCAATTTTGTGATCATAAGAGAATGATGATAGAAACCAAAGGTAGAAATTAAGAGAGAACCCAAGAATAAAACCATGCTTAATGGAAGGGGAAACAGAATTACTGAAGGAGCCAGGGATGACATGATATAGTATGAACACTAACTGCAACCTATGGAATTCTTTTACATGAGAAAAAATAAACCTTTAAGTTGTTAAGCAAGCCAAAAGCAACACTTATGCCTGATCCAGTGTTCCTTTCTCTAGTTTTCCAAGTGGCATGTCCTCAAAATCAGTCAGAATTCAACATTAAAAAGAGGACACTAAATAGTGCTAGAACAACTAGACATCCACATGAGAAAAAACGAATCCATACCCAACCGTACAATTTTCACACACACACACACACACACACATCAAAAAAAAAAAAAACTTGAACTGGCTTACAGACCTAAATGTAACACTATAAAATCCCTAGAAGATGACATATAGCTGGTAAAGGAAGGTTATCTAAAATATACAAGTGAAAGTTGCTCAGTTGTGTCTGACTCCTTGCAACCCCATGGACTATACAGTCCATAGAATTCTTCAGGCCAGAATACTGGAGTGGGTAGCCTTTCCCTTCTCCAGGGGATCTTCCCAACCCAGGGATCAAATCCAGGTCTCCTGCACTGCAAGAGGATTCTTTACCAACTGAGCTATCAGGGAAGCCCCGATATACAAAGATTAACAAAAAAATATGCGAAGAATCTTGAAAACTCAACAATAAGAAAGCAAACAACATGATTAAAAAGTAAATCAAAGACCTTAGCAGACATTTCACCAGAGAAGATGTCCAGGTGGCAAATAAGCATATGGAAATAGATTCCACGTCAAACATCGCCAGGCAAATGTAAATTATAAACAGAAAGGTGATACTACTACATACATACTAGAGTGGCCAAAACTCAGATGACACCATCAATTGCTGGTGAGGACATGGAACAGGAGGAGCTCTCGTTAATTGTTGCTAAGAATGTAAAATTATGCAGCCACTTTGAAAGACAAGTAGGCATCTTACAAAACTAAACAAACTCTTACCTCACCCCCAAGCAAGTGTGCTCTTTGGTACTTCCCAAAAGAGCTGGAAACATGTCAGCATAAAACCCTGATCCTGGATGTTTACAGCAGCTTTGTCCACAACTGCCAAGACTTAGAAGCCACCAAGATGTCCTTCAGTAGGTGGGTGGATATATAAACCATAGTACATTCAGACAATAGAATATTATTCAGAAATGAGCCATCAAGCTATGAAGATACATGAATGAAACTTCAATGTATTTTACAAAGTAAAAAAGCCATTTTGAAAAGGCTACATACTGTATGATTACAACTACACGACCTTCTGGAAAAGGCAAAACTGTGAAAACAATGAAAAATTAGTGGTTTCCAGGGATTAGGTAGAAGGGAAGAATTAACGAGCTGAGTACAGTACTACTCTGTAGGACACTATACAAGTGAATGCATATCATAATAAATGTCCCACCCATAGACTATACATCAAGAGTGAACCCTGACGTAAAGTGTGAAATTTGGGTGATCATGGCATGTCAACATAGACTCATTAATTGCAACAAATATGCCAGGCTGGTTGGGGATGTTGACAATAGAGGAGATTATGCATGTGGTAGGGGGAAGAAGTATATGGAAAATCTCTATATATTCTGCTCAATTTCTTGCCTTCTTTTTTTCCAGTTTATTCATGTCATTGTAAAGACATATATACATGTACATACATATAGACATATTTATAAAGATTCTCTGCCTTGTCCCTTGCATCATTGTTGTCAGTCATTTCACTTCTATATAAATATACTTTATATTTAAGTATGAGCTTACATAATCAAATACAATGTTATTATTTTGAATAAACTCTTCATCTATTATACCATTCAAGAATTTAAAATAAATTAAATTTTTTTACCTTTACTTATTCCTTCTTCAATGCTCTTCCATTTTTTAGATCTGAGTTTCTGACCTATAAGATTTTTCTTCTCTATAAAGGATTTCTTTTAATATTTCTTGTAAGGCAACTGACAACAAATTTTTTAAATTTTTGTTTGTCTGGGAAAGTCTTTATTTCTCCTTCACTTTTGAAGGACCATTTCAGAGTATACAGAGGACTAGGTTGCTGGGGTTTTCCCTCGCAACAGTTTAAATATCTCACACTACTCACATTGCTTGCATGGTTTCGGAGAAGTCAGATGTAATACTTATCTTTGTTCCTCTGAGAGTGAGAATTTGTTTCCTATGGCGTCTCTCAGTATTTTTTCTTTTTGATTTTCAGTAGAATTCATGTGCTTATAGGATCTTTTTGTTGATGCTGCTATTTGGGGTGGGGGATCAGTGGCATTTATCCTGCTTGGCATTCTCTGTGCTTCCTGGA
The DNA here is from genome assembly GCA_006410935.1 of Redunca redunca. Lineage (NCBI taxonomy): Eukaryota > Metazoa > Chordata > Mammalia > Artiodactyla > Bovidae > Redunca > Redunca redunca. The sequence continues at coordinate 326,989 of SJYQ01004059.1, forward strand.
TATGTAGTCTGGTGTCTTGAGATTAATTGGGGGAAATGTTAAGTCACTATTGTTTAAACACTTCTTTTCTTCAATTTTCTCTTATCTTCTCTGAAATTCCTGTTAAACATATGTTACTCCTTTTGTAACAAAGATGGGCACAATTAAGGACAGAAATGGTATGCACTAACAGAAGCAGAAGATATTAAGAAGAGGTGGCAAGAACACACAGAAGAACTATACAAAAAAGATCTTCATGACACAGATAACCATGATGGTATGATGACTCACCTACAGCCAGACATCCTGGAATACCAAGTCAAGTGGGCCTTCGGAAGCATTACTACAAACAAAGCTAGTGCAGGTGGTGGAATTCCAGTTGAGCTCTTTCAAATCCTGAAAGATGATGCTGTGAAAGTGCTGCACTCAATATGCCAGCAAATTTGGAAAACTCAGCAGTGGCCACAGGACTGGAAAAGGTCAGTTTTCATTCCAATCCTAAAGAAAGGCAATGCCAAAGAATGTTTAAACTACTGCACAATTGTACTCATTTCACAAGCTCTCTCTTCAATAGTACATGAACCGTGAACTATCAGATGTTCAAGCTGGATTTGGAAAAGGCAGAGGAACAAGAAATCAATTTGCCAGCAACCATGGGATCATCAAAAAATCAAGAGTGTTCCAGAAAAACATCTGCTGCTGCTAAGTAACTTCAGTTGTGTCTAACTCTGTGCAAACCCACAGACAGCAGCCCACCAGGCTCCCCCATCCCTGGGATTCTCTAGGCAAGAACACTGGAATGGTTCGCCATTTCCTTCTCCATGGGAAAAGAAAAACATCTACTTCTACTTTATTGACTACACCAAAGCCTTTGACTGTATAGATCACAACAAACTCTGGAAAATTCTTCTAGAGATGGGAATACAGGCCACCTGACCTGCCTCTTGAGAAATCTATATGCAGGTCAAGAAGCAACAGTCAGAACTGGACATGGAACAGACTGGTCCCAAATCAGGAAAGGAGTACGTCAAGGCTATATATTGTTAAATATTGCTTACTTAACTTATATGCAGAGTACATCATGAGAAATGCTAGTCTGGATGAAGCACAAGCTGAAATCAAGATTGCCGGGAGAAATATCAATAACCTCAGATACGGAGATGACACCACCCTTATGGCTGAATGCGAAAAGAAACTAAAGAGCCTGTTGATGAAAGTGGAAGAGGAGAGTAAAAATGTTGGCTTAAAACTGAACATTCATAAAACTAAGATCATGGCATCTGGTCCCATCATTTCATGGCAATAGATGGGGAAACAATGGAAACAGTGACAAACTTTATTTTGGGGGGCTCCAAAATCACTGCAGATTGTGACTGCAGCAATGAAATTAAAAGGCGCTTGCTCCTTCAGAGAAAAGTTATGACCAACCTAGACAGCATATTAAAAACCAGAGATATTAGTTTGTCAAAAAAAGTCCGTCTAGTCAAAGTTATGGTTTTTCTAGTAGTCATATACGGATGTTAGAGTTGGACTATAAAGAAAGTTGAGTGCCAAAGAACTGATGCTTTTGAACTGTGGTGTTGGAGAAGATTTTTGAGAGTCCCTTGGACTGTAAGGAGATCCAACCAGTCCATCCAAAAAGAAATCAGTCCTGCATATTCATTGGAAAGACTGATACTGAAGCTGAAACTCCAATACTTTGGCCACCTGATGCGAAGAACTGACTCATTGGAAAAGACCCTGACGCTGGGAAAGATTCAAGGAGGGAGGAGAAGGGAACAACAGAGGATGGGATGGTTGGATGGCATCACTGACTCAATGGACAGGAGTTTGAGTAAGTTCCAGAAGTTGGTGATGGACAGGGAAGCCTAGCATGCTGCAGTCCATGGGGCACAAAGAGTTGGACACGATTGAGCGACTTAACTGAACTCCTTTTGTAACTGTTCCATAGTCCTTGGTATTCTCTTTTATGTCTACTTGGTTTTAATTTTGGAGGTTTCTATTGAGAGATCCTCCAGCTCAGCAATTCTTTCTTCAGCCATGTCCAGTCTAATAATAACAAGCCCATCAAAGGCATTTTTCATTTCTGTTGCAGTTTTATCTCTAGCATTCTTTTTTCAGTTCTCCCTTAGGATTTCCATTGTTCTGCTGACACTGCCCATGTATTCTTGCACATTTTCTACTTTATCCATTAGGACTCTTAGCATATTTTTCATAGTTTTTCTAATGAAACAAATTATTCCAGCATTTTTGCCCTGTCTATTTCCGATGCTTGCTTTGTCTCTTCAAATTCTGTGTTTTGCCTTTTGGTCTGCCTTGTAATTTTTTTTTTTCTTGATAACTAGACATGGGGAGTCTGCTGGGCTGCCGTCTATGGGGTTGCACAGGGTCGAACACGACTGAAGCGACTCAGCAGCAGTAGACATGATGTACTAAGTAAAAGGAACTGACGTACATAGGTCTTTAGTAATATGGTGGTGAGGTTTTGGGGGAAGAAACATTCTACAGTTCTATGCCTAGGTCTCAGTCTTTTAGTGAGCCTATGCCTCTGGACTGTGAAATTCACAAGTATTTCTCAGCTTATATCTTTGTCCTTAGGTGGGAGAGGATGGGGAAAGTTGGCTGGAAGTTGGGTATTTCCCTTTCCCAAAGTGAGTGAGGCTTTGATAATACCCCAGCAGGTTAGGCTTTGTTAACTAGTTTCTCTTGAGAGCAGGCCTTGTTAAGGCAAATAGAGTGCCCTGGATATATCAAAATGGTTCCTTTTTCATCCCTTTCCTGGAAGCACAAAAAGGTTTTTCTCCAGTGTTTGCTGTGAGAACCTGGTCAAGCTCCTTGAGGTAAAACTCACAAAAATAGGGGGCCCCCAATGATTGGGTTCCCCCTGAGTTTTTAATTCAGAGTTTTCCACTGAGCTTCCATCACTGAGTCAATTATAGTTCAGATTTTCCTACCCAGCACTAGTTCTCATAGCAGTTCCCTCTTGTGAGGCTCTGCTCTAATCCATCATGATGCTATGTTTTTGCCAAAATTATCTTTCCAGTCTTTGGGGCAGTGCTTTACCCTGTGTCTTTACCTCCCTTATGGGTCCTAGGAGAGCTGTCAATTTTTCAGCCTGTTTAGATTTTTACCTGTTGTTACGATAAAGTGGAAAATTCCAAGCTCCTTACATGTAGAATCAGAAGCAAGAAGTCACTTCTGCTCAATTTTCCAGTGAAGCTAAACTGTTCTAAAAAATAAAGTCTATTAATAAAAATATTTTTTAAAAGTCTCTAGCTCCTTGAGATTTCTAAGAACTGGCAGCATAAACTGCCCTTCATTTAACCCAGTCTCCTGAGCCTCCAGAACTCTTACTTTCAATAAATAATCAGTATTCCTACAAATATCTATTCACAAATGTAACAATCTTAGAGAGTCCTTCCATTGTTTTTGTGTCTGAACAAAGCAGCAACAATATACACTATTTCCTTGGAAGGAACTATGTAAAGTAAAAGTGAAATCTGCTCAGCTGTGTCCAACTCTTTGTGACCCTCTGGACTGTATTCCAGTGCATGGAATTCTCCAGGCCAGAATACTGGAGTGGGTAGTCATTCCTTTCTCCAGGGGATCTTCCCAACCCAGGGATGGAACCCAGGTCTTCCACATTGCAGGCAGATAATGAACTACTAAATGGGTTTAATAATGAGGCTGCTTATGAGAAAGCTTGGAAAGGGTTAAGGCTTTCCTGTTTGCATATAAATTCTAAATACTAGTATATAGATAACCATCTTATAGAGACTCTGATTTCCACCCATAACAGTGTTCTGGTATAAAGGCCTGAATATTCCATCATGGCAATTCAACACTTGCTTAAAAAAAAATCATTATAATCAGTTCACAGCAAGATATTGAAGAATAGCCAGAGACAAGAAAAATGCATGGGCCTCAACTAGCTTTAAGAGTTTAATCATAAAGTAGGATTCTGTATCACTTTTTCTCCTGGATTTTCACCTTGTTAGCACCAAAGATTTATGATGAAAAGCAGTAATCTCTCATCTAAACCTCCCTCTTGCAGATATACTCTCCAAGGATAATCTCTCTTAACTCTTTTCTGTTTCTAGGAGTTTGGGTGGTTATCTCCATAAGTGTAAGTAAGAAATTTGTTTCTTTTTTATTATCTTGACTTATTTAGTTTAGATAATATCTATTGACTGCCATCTTTATGAACTGTGAAAATTGAATTCATTTTCCTTGCTCCTTCCTCCCCTTCTTCTCTCCCCAGTCTTAGATATTTATATTGTTATTTTTAGCTTTTGCATTTGTTAACCATTAATTATAAATAACATACTAAATACTTACTTCTCAATACATTGTCTCTCTACAGACGCTCTTGAAGACACTTTGTAATATAAACACATTAACCCTAAAGCATATTTTCTCTGCTTCTCATAAGATTGATTCTAACAATGGAAATTAAAAAACACAACAATAATGGCTATGTAAATCTGTTCTAATGTTATACTAGAAATATATTCCCTTCTCTACAGGTTTCATTACATGAATAACATATCAATTCAGTTCAGTTCAGTCACTCAGTCGTGTCTGACTCTTTGCGACCCCATGAACTGCAGCATACCAGGCCTCCCTGTCCGTCACCAACTCCCGAAGTTTACCCAAACTCATGTCCATTGAATTGGTGATGNGATCTGCAGCATACCAGGCCTCCCTGTCCATCACCAACTCCCGAAGTTTACCCAAACTCATGTCCATTGAATTGGTGATGCCATCCAACCATCTCATCCTCTCTCATCTCCATCTCCTCCTGCCCTCAATCTTTCCTAGCATCAGGGTCTTTTCCAGTGAGTCAACTCTTTGCATCAAGTGGCCAAAGTACTGGAGTTTCAGCTTCAACCTCAGTCCTTCCAATGAACACCCAGGACTGATCTCCTTTAGAATGGACTGGTTGGATCTCCTTGCAGTCCAAAGAACTATCAAGAGTCTTCTCCAACACCACAGTTCAAAAGCATCAATTCTTCAGCACTCAGCTTTCTTTATAGTCCAACTATCAACATCCATACATGACCATTGGAAAAACCATAGCCTTGACTAGATGGCTTTGTTGACAAAGTAATGTCTCTGCTTTTGAATATACTGTCTAGGTTGGCCATAACTTTCCTTCCAAGGAGTAAGCGTCTTTCAATTTCATGGCTGCATTTATGTTATAATATGGTTATATAATTCTTTCTTTTTGCCTAAAAGAAACAATTCAACAAACACTTATTTAGGAGCTACCACACACAAGTCATTATCAAATCTAGTAGATAAAGATGTGAAGGAAAATATGTGTTTCTATGCAGAAAGTCATGAGATCTGAAAAGTATTTGGTATGTTGTGAATGCTGACTTAATCCTTTCTTAAGTGCTTGGAATTTTAGTTATTAGGATTCATTTATTCATGGAACAAATGTTCCAGTGCTTATTATATGTCAGGTACAGCATAGAACACTCAAGAAAAATTGGCAAGCCAAAATAAACATGGTGCTATAAAGACTCTAAGAAAAGGTGGGTTGTAAGAACACAATAGAAGTGGACATGATTTAGTTTGGGGAAAGTGAAGACAGAGTTGGAAAATGACAGTTGTGCTGAGATTCAAAGGAAATTTAAAAGGCAGCATCCTGAGCAGAGCAAGCAACATGCATAAAGCCCTTGGGATTGCCCTTTAGATAAACAGAAAGAAATCAGGTAGAACCCAGAACACAATGGAAAATGCAGATTGTTTGATGCCTGATAGATGAATGATCTGTGTGTATGTAATTAAAATACATACATGTCTGTGTGTTCAGTTGACCCTTGAACACTGCAGGTTTAAACTGCATAGGTCCACTTACACTCAGGAGTTTTTCAATAGTAAAGACTACAGTATTTATATGGTCCACAGTTTGTTCANTTTAAACTGCACAGGTCCACTTACACTCAGGAGTTTTTCAATAGTAAAGACTACAGTATTTATATGGTCCACAGTTTGTTCAACTCATGGATGCAAAACTGTAGCTATGGAGGAACCAAACTATATATATACCCAGGTCTCCCATATTGCAGGCAGACACTTTAACCTCTGCACCACTAGGGACACCCTATACATATATATATATA
>SJYQ01004059.1:333261-365306 GCA_006410935.1 Redunca redunca
CCATATATGTATTTCTAATTAATTTATCAATTACTCTATGAATTACTAAAATAGTCAATTCTTTTTTTTCTAGAAGAATTGTATAAGCAAACTATGCAAACCTATGTAACCCCATATATAAGATTTAAGCCATTTCTTCCAAAAGCTTTTAAAGCCTCATGTTTTTTGTAGCTAGAAAGACAAGTAGTATTTAAGTAATGTCCACAGCAGTTCTTGAAGCTCTTCTGTACCCCTCCTTTTTGTTTTTCAAAACACTGTACACTCATCAACTCTGCTGTTTCTGTATGGCCCATTTCCTAGAATAGTATTTTTTGCAATGGTACTTTGAATCTGTTAATGAAATCAATTAAGTGAGTTAATGTTTGTTAAAAGTGATAGGATAGAATCAAACTTTAAAAATGGTATAATGCATTATACATAAAGGGAAGTGTTGTTTCTGAATCTTTTGTTTTAGTTATATATATATATACATACATATATATACACACATACAGATCATATCGAAACTTTCTATTGTCATGGTCAAAAACACATGAGAAATACTGATCTAGAAACTATTATGATAGAAATGTCAGTAACAATGCCAAGGAAATAATTTTTCCAAAATACATATATAATTCAATCTATTTGCAACAGAAGTATTTTCACCATCATCATCAAGTGTTAAGAAAGGCAGTCTCATGCATGCTTGGCCACATAAGAATGAGCCTTGGGCCTAGAACACTTCTCCGTGTAGGTGCTCAGTCACTTCAATCATGTCCAACTCTGCAACCCCATGGACTATAGCCCACCACGTTTCTCTGTCCATGGGATTCTCCAGGCAAGAATACTAGAGTGGGTTACTGTGTCTTCCTCCAGGGGATTTTCCTGACCCAGGATTCAAACCCATATCTCTTGTGTCTCTTGCATTGCAGGCAGGTTCTTTACCCAATGGGCCACCCGGAAAGACCAGAGCACTTCCTTGCCAAGAGATAAAGAATCCTTTATAGTCTGCACTAGATAATCCTGTAGGATTATCTTTCCTTGCTTCAGACTCTGTGTATTCCCTTGTTCTGTTTAGGCATATACATCAATGGCCCTCACCCATGTCTCCTGCCTGCTTTGTCTATTTCAGACCCAAGAGGAGAGGGGCCAAGGTCTTTCTACTTCAGTAGGAAATGGGCGAGTACAACAATATTGCCTGTGCCAGCTTGCTGCAGAGTAGATCCACAGGCCATGGGGGACAGACACATTGCAAGGGGCTGGATCTTGTGCAATCTTTCTCTCCTCTTGCAATGATTAAATGCTGTACCACCTGAGCCTGGGGTACCTGATGTCTATTCTCAGCAACCTCGAATCATGGTCTGGTTTCTTCTTTGCGTGGCACTTACTGCCTTTTAACCTTGACTTCATAGCCTGGCCACTTAGGGAATGGCAAACATCAAGCACATCATCAAATAAGATTTAGTAAATGACTATTCAATGTGTAGAATACAGACAGAATTGAGTCTTATTAAGACAGAGTTATATAAAGGGTCCAGCTTTCTGATTGTACATAATCCAAACATCTGAATCTTGACTAGAACAGAAGATAGGACTCACCAGATCAGGCGTCTACCTACAGAAATACTTATAGTTGGTTAATTTACAAAAACAGTTACAAAAGTCAAACCACATTCAGTGCCCTTCAACATCATGTTCATATACAACAAAATATAAAAAATATGCACTAGTTCTCATGCCAGACTCCAGTGTTGACTCACTAAGGAGCTGTTGATAACCTCTAATGTGTGTGGTAAAGGAAATAGCATGATCAATATTCAATCCTCTTTCCACATCCATCGTTGGAGAATTTTCTGAAGTGATAAAATAATAATCAATTAGTGAACACTATTCACTGAACACCTAATATATCAATCAGGGAAGAACATTTGTAGGCTGAAAGTGTGTCATATACTAAGGTTTATGGTTAATTCAAGTCTGTGCGTCTGAAGTTAAAGAAGAAAACAAGCAAAAACACTGCTTCCTATGTCAAGAGACTTAAAAATTAGTAAAAATTAGTAAAGAAGGAGAATTTCTCAGCAGTATAGAAAACGCACTGTAGGGAGACCATACTAGGTGAGAAGAATAAGAAAGAATATTCAAGTTTCTCATAGCAGTGAAATTGTTTCCTAAATGTTTGTATCAGCAAACAATTAATTTGTTCTAATTCTAGGATTGCTTTTTCCCAAATGCCTGTGCTTACCACCCTCTAAAATCAGTATTCTTTTGGTGCAAATAACGGTTTTAAAATATACCAGAATCTAAATCAGAAGACTGTAAGAGGAAAAATTATCACCTAAGAAGCTGGGTGAGCAGGTTTTGAAAACTCATAGTCATCCCTTCAGGAAGAAACAGGGTAATTTAACTGGAAAAGATGCTGGTTGAAAGGGAGATCAATATGTAATTTTAGCTAGATCACTGCCCTGTTGTCCTTTGGGCCAATGCCAAAGAAACGCTCTGCCTAACTTGGGACAATGGGTCAAACCAGAAACACTGCTTTGCACCTGAAAGAGAAAATGAAGCTGGTACAGACAGTCTGAGACAGTCTGAGATTCCATTAGAATGTCAGTCATGAATAAGGTGAGATGCAATTTCTATGGCTTTGAGATAGTTTCACCATCACCAAGTCTCCCTGGGCAAGTTCATTGATGCATTTATGATGAAACTTCTCATTTTCTGCTATGTTTTCTCACTTGAACCTTAAAGTAAATTCATCTTTTATCAGTTCCACACTTCATTGAGTGTCATGATCTGGAAGAGATAATAAAATACTGGCTAGTGCTGCAGTCCATGGGGTCGCAAAGAGTCGGACACGACTGAACAACTGAAATGAACTGAACTGAGTGCTGCCCCCAGAGAGGACGCTGAACCTGCCTTCATTTCAGACCATACTTACGGGAATTGATTTACTTGCCAAGACCACTATCTATTAAAAAAAAAAAAATCAAATCATCTTGAAGCAAAGTGGAGCCAGAAAATTAGAAGCTGTTGTCTAAATGTAGACACTGTCCTCAAAGACTAGTAGGAAGAAAGATAAAACAGTATTGTCAAATTCAGAAAAGCAAGAATGAATAATTATTATCATCAATTCTTCCTTGAATTTTATTTATTTTTCATTAAATTTTATTTAAAAATATTTTTCAGTGTTTATTTTGCCCTCCACTTCTAGGCAATAGCATTCACATTATTTTAAATTCCATAGATTTTTTTAGAGAGATAAACAACATTTAAAAATAAATCTTCTCAAGATTATACTTCATATTACTGGGATGAGTCTCTGTGGGGGGTGGGGGGGAGGTGTGAACACTAGGGTCAGTATGATTATCTAATATCTTAACCATCAAAGTAATAGCACTTTTACCTTGAGCTGCTGCTGCTGCTAAGTTGCTTCAGTCATGTCCGACTCTATGTGACCCCATAGACAGCAGCCCACCAGGCTCCCCCGTCCCTGGGATTGTCCAGGCAAGAACACTGGAGTGGGTTGCCATTTCCTTCTCCGATGCATGAAAGTGAAACGTGAAAGGGAAGTCGCTCAGTCGTGTTTGACTCTTCGCGACCCCATGGACTGCAGCCTACCAGGCTCCTGCATCCATGGGATTTTCCAGGCAAAAATACTGGAGTGGGGTGCCATCGCCTTCTCTGGCCCACATACTGAGGGGCAACTAAACCCGTACCACAACTACCTTGAGGCATACCTTTAAATCCAAAAGCTTTAGTCCTAGTACTCCAGTGATTTACCCTCTTGTTAAAATTTGTTCTTCCCCAACCAGTAAAAGGGAGTTTCTTCCTTATTGAGAAAAGATTTCCAGATCAATATATTTTGATTGACAGTCAATGATTTTTACTTCTAATTAGACAGATATTAGGAGAATACAGTGAAATTAGGAAAAGACCTGGAGAAACCTGCACAACTTAAATTGGAAACATAGCATGCCACTGGCCCATCTATTCGGTAAAACTTTTATGAAGTCAGCTGTCTTCAGAAAACTCTACAAAGGAGATACAGTTATTATAAGATCATTTTTTGATTTACTTTGATTTAACACTAAAATCTGCCAAATAGCATGACTATCTCTGAATGCAAATCTAAACTATCCTTTCCTAAGCAATAAATGAATCCAGAGTGCTATATTCCTAAGTAATAAAAAGAGTTAATTTCCCTCAGGTAACTTGTTTAGAAGACATCATTGGTTGCATCCGCTTTCTCGTCCCTGATTTCTGAAATCTGCTCAAGTATCCACCCTTAGGCCAGTCAGCTCATGAACTTGAAGAGAAATTGACCACACACACAGTTTGAAGGTTGGCCCTCAGTGCTCCAATGTAGTGCAGTTTCCTTCCCATGACTGGTTCAAAAAGTAACCCTAACCCAACAAGCTCACAACATTTCTTTGGTTGAAGGTTATTAATTAAACAATTAGGCTAGTGAGATATGAGGGAAAGTTTACTAGACAAAGTGGAAAGAAAGTTTCTCTGCCTTAGAGGCAGAAAAGACAACCTTTCAGATGGTGATAGCAGCCATGAAATTAAGAGAGGCTTGCTCCTTGCAAGAAAAGTTCTGACCAACCTAGATAGCATATTAAAAACCAGAGACATTTCTTTGCCAACAAAGCTTCATCTAGTCAAAGCTATGGTTTTTCCAGTAGTCGTGTGTGGATATGAGAGTTGGACTATAAAGAAAGCTGAGCACCGAAGAATTGATGCTTTTGAACTGTGGTGTTGGAGAAGACTCTTGAGAGTCCCTTGGACTGCAAGGAGATCCAACCAGTCCATCCCAAAAGAGATCAGTCCTGGGTGTTCATTGGAAGGATTGATGCTGAAGCTGAAACTCCAGTACTTTGGCCACCTGATGTGAACAACAGACTCATTGGAAAAGCCCCTGGTGCTGGGAAAGATTCAAGGCGGGAGGAGAAGGGGACAACAGAAGATGAGATGGTTGGATGGCATCACCGACTCAATGGACATGAGTTTGAGCAAGCTTTGGGAGCTGGTGATGGACAGGGAAGCCTGGCGTGCTGCAGTCCATGGGGCTGCAAAGAGTCAGACACGACTGAGTGACTGACTGATGAAGTGAGACCTAGCACTGCTGCAGCCTTGTGACAAGACTGGGAGGAAATCAACACAAAAAGGATGAAAATGCCAAGAATGTCTCAGCCAATCAGACCAAGCTCTGGTTAAACGAGGCCTAACTTCCACCCTAACTAGAAGTATCTTGGGGTTCTTGAGGGCCAGTTTGAGTTGAATCTGCATTTACTTATGACTTAAAATTCTCTGCTGCTGCTGCTGCTGCTGCTAAGTCACTTCAGTCATGTCCGACTCTGTGCGACCCCATAGACGGCAGCCCACCAGGCTCCCCCGTCCCTGGGATTCTCCAGGCAAGAACACTGGAGTGGGTTGCCATTTCCTTCTCCAGTGCATGAAAGTGAAAAGTGAAAGTGAAGTCGCTCAGTTGTGTCTGACTCTTAGCAACCCCATGAACTGCAGTCCACCAGGCTCCTCCATCCATGGGATTTTCCAGATAAGAGTACTGGAGTGGGGTGCCATCACCTTCTCCTAAAAATATTCTAGCACATATAATTAATAGGGTTCTCTTTCATAATTAAGACAATTGTATAAGTAATCATGTTTCACTTTTTCTGATAGGAATTTAGAGTCAAATTTGAAACTCAGTCACAAAAATTACATAAGCTTTGTGGTATACATTTTCAGTCCCATTTAATAAGGTCCAGTTTTCCCTCTTGCCTATTTTTTTTCTGGTTTTTTATCATTTTCTTTATAATTTTTAACTTTTATTATAAACCCACAAAGTTGCTTCCAGAATAAGTTGAAATATACATAAATTAATAAAGTAAAATAAAATCAATTACAGAATAAATGCAACTCTCAGAAGACCCACAGTACAAACACAAGCAAGGAAAAATCAAAGAAATGATTAAAGATATTTTACAAATCAGAAATGTTTACTGAAGAAAGCATGTTCTGCTCATTTCCCACATAAATGAAACATTATTATATTTCATGTAATCGACCAGAAGAAATAAAATTGGTTTTATATAATTTTTGATGATCTAAACAGAATTCAAATTACAAAGTAACAGAATCAACAGCCCAAGAATTACTGGAAAATGTCTCATGTTATATAGCTCATCTTATTTTTTCTTATTCAGACCATTTCACTTCATTAATCTAATTAATTTTTACTAAAATATGTCAAACCTGTTGCATTAAAATTTACATTAAAGTTGTTTGCTTTCCAAAGAATATTTTTCTCTATAGTTGGGTTTTAGAATAAACACATATTGCCTGTTACACATTTTTCACCATTTTGATAGGCATATACTTTCTTTTCATAAGTATGCATAGCATGGAAATCATGGTGCATTTTACACCTTGAAATACATATTAAATATTTGATGAGAGTGCTACAAACACAATTTAAATATATATATGAATTTATAGTAAGTCTGGTGGAAAAGCAATCAGCTCTGCTTAATTTTATCTTTTTCTTTGTGATTATAAATCCAAATTGTATTCCTATAGGATTAACCCTTAAGAAGTAAGACAGACTGCCAACCAGACAGGAGGGAAATGTTTGTCAATCCACATAAGGGCTAGCAAATATGGTTTCTCTACAAAAAAAAAAAAAAAATTGGATAAAATATTTTAATACTTCTTTGGTCCATTGCTGCTTCTACTACTGCTGCTAAGTCACTTCAGTCGTGTCTGATTCTGTGCGACCCCATAGACGGCGGCCCACCAGGCTCCCCCATCCCTGGGATTCTCCAGGCAAGAACACTGGAGTGGGTTGCCATTTCCTTCTCCAATGCATGAAAGTGAAAAGTGAACGTGAAGTCGCTCAGTTGTGTCCGACCCTCAGCAACCCCATGGACTGCAGCCTAAGCAGACTCCTCCATCCATGGGATTTTCCAGGCAGGAGTATTGGAGTGGGGTGCCGTTGCCTTCTCCTCTTTGGTACATTAATGGCTTACAAATCAGAATTGGTTGCTTTTAGGAAAAGAGGAAAGCACACTGAAAAAAATAATAATAATAGTAAATTCCCTGGCTCTGAGAGTACAAGGGCTTCCCCGGTGGCTCCATGGTAAAGAATCCGAGAATCCACCTGCCAGTGCTGGAGACACAGGTTGTATCCTTGGGTCAGGAAGATACCCCAGAGAAGGAGATGGCAATCCACCCCAGTATTCTTGCCTGCAAAATCCCATGGACAGAGGAGACTGGTGGGCTACAGTCCATGCGGTTGCAAAAGAGTCAGACAGAAGTTAGCAACTGAACAAGAGCACAAACTCCCACCATTTAGAAACTTTTTTTTCTTTTTAACCTATTACTTTCACCACTAACATGCTCAGGAGGATCACTTAAATTTTCAGTTCTCCTGATATCATGAAAGCAAGATTTGATTAAGGGAAGAAAGTAGCACGGAGAGATTGGACAAGATGGAAACACCATAAATTTGCCTATTTCCTCACTGAACCCATGCCAGCTCAGAGGTGTGCAAACACAGGTCAGTGCTCACTATTTCAGCCTAAGTCATCCGCGTCTGCTGAAGACTTAGCAACCAAGCCAACTGCAGAGCTTCTGGGCCATCTTATTGACCTCTCACTGCTCTACTTGCAGTTCTCAATGTAAATGTTTCTTTGTTATGCAGCTGCTTAAAGTCATTTACAAATCAAAATTCATGAAAATTTTCTCTTGTTATAATTTGGAAATATGTGTCAATTATAACTACAAAATTAAATTTAAACAATTTTAAAATCTGCAACCGTTATCAAAGTGTATCTAGAAATGATTTTCATGTAGTGGCAATTATACATGTGTATGCATGCCTTCATGAGACGGCAGCTATCTTTAACAAATTGGCATAAATGGCAAAAGGAACTCGGATTTGTTGCTGCTTGTCAATCAATCAAACACTAATTTAAGGACCTATTACATGGTTCAGGGCACTTCAACCCCCACAAACCTTTTCACCCTGTTTTCCATCATTAACATGCTCTTCGGTAGCTTCATGGAAGGGTCATATGGGGGTTCATGAGTAAGACTAGTGCTGTAAGGAACTAGAATCTGGATGTGAGCAAATCACAGCACACACCCACGCAGAGTCTTCTCTGCAGACAGACACGTAAATCTCTTTAAACAGATTGTTTTTAAATTTAAATGACTTGAGCAAAGCAAGTAATGCCCAGACTCTAGCAGCAGGGCAAAGTTCAGAGTCTGAGGTCTCCATGCTGCTGCTGCTGCTAAGTTGGGTCAGTCGTGTCCGACTCTGTGCAACCCCATAGATGGTAGCCCACCAGGCTCCCCCCGTCCCTGGGATTCCCCAGGCAAGAACACTGAAGTGGGTTGCCATTTCCTTCTCCAATGCATGAAAGTGAAAATGAAGTTGCTCAGTCATGTCTGACTCTTCACGACCCCATGGACTGTAGCCTACCAGACTCCTCCATCCATGGGATTTTCCAGGCAAGAGTACTGGAGTCGGTTGCCATTGCCTCCTCCATACTTAAAGTCTCAAATCAGCTTTCTTATGGAAACAATAAGAATGGAGAAGCTATTCCTCATATGCTCTTATACCCCAAAGCACAATTTCCTCTCTCCCATTTCCCAAAGCACCCACAGACCTCTCTGGTCTCAGAAACAGTTATTCTGAATTGGTCTGTGGTTTAGGAATTTGGATAACTTTTTACTCATTATGGTATTTACTTGTAACATTCATTCACCTATTTTCTTACTCTGGTTTTTCTGTGTTAGAATCATTGTAATAGCTGTCCCTTATTTACTAAGACAAATAATTCAAACTGACAAGAACTTTCAAATTCCAGCAGAGGAGAGATTATGCTTTAGTGACTAGCTGTGAATTCTTGTATATGGATATTCATAAGAACAAGTAATTCCCATTTTTCTCTTTAGTATGTTTGCTCTTATGGGGGGATAATACTGACAAAGAAATGTTACATACGAATTCAAAGACCTAAGATCTAATGTGCAGTTTATTCTTGTCTTGCAATTCCTTCCCATCTGGCCCTAAATCCCTAACAATGACTTAAAAGCTTTCAAGAAAAAAGCAAGAATATTGACAACTTTCTGAAATGCTGCCCTTAGAGTCCATGCCATCGATCGTTTATTCCCCAGCCCTATGCAGCTATAATCACAGAATGCCACAGAAGACAGGATTGACTTCTGAGTCAGACAGCCCTGGATTAGTATTCCAGCGCAGTCTTTCTCCTGTGTGCTTATCCGCTCTAAGCCTCAGCCACCTCATCTACAAGTTGGAGGTAATACAAGCCCCACTTCAGAAGGTGCTGGAAGCTTTAATGGAACAACTCACGTACAGCACCCATGTCTGGCACACAGAGTGCTCAGTAAACATTATTCCGTACTTCCCACCCCTCTACAATGCCTAAACCATTGATAACCAGGGCAAAACTGCAGATTGGGAGAGAAAACCTCTCATGTAAATGGGATTCATAACTATGACTGTCGTGGATTCAGTATCAAACATGTGTGGTAATTGCTGGTGCATTGGCCATGCATGCTGACAGCACCAAAGCTTTCACCTCATTCCACTTGTTACCTTTGGACTTTCTGCTGTTTCGATGGAACATACTTTCTCAGATGAAAATGGAGTTTGTTTCCTTGGACTGACACTCATCCTACCTCTTGCCAATTATTTCCCCAAGGTAGCAGAAAAATGCAGCCTTCTCTCTCACATCCTTAAAGGATGGCCAGAGTCCATCTCCAAATGAACAAATTATCTGAAAACTCTGAGTAATGCTGCCATCAAGAAACTCCTATCTTGCTCACCAACTGGGCTCTGTGGTTACTAGGAAAGATAACATTTCCAGAAACAGCATAATCTAAGCAACAACATTTTGCAAAACATACTATTGAAATTGTAGGCTACACTTATGGAAGGCCAAGATATGTTCAACTTAAATGTATTATGTTCCAAAATACCATATGTAAGCCAAATATTTGGAACTCAAAATGTGTTTTCCCATAAAATATTATACAGTGATTTAGTGTTTCTGCCTGTCATACATAAATTACTATAATTCATGATGCAATCCACCTGAGGTAGAGTACCAGGCATACTGATGTGCACAATTAGTCTCTATTTGTGTAACTCACTTTTTCTCAGCCCTCATCAGCCTTCAAGTTTAAATTTGTTCATTTGTTCAACACAAGAATATGATATGCCAGAATGGCTGCTATCCAAAAGGCTACAAACAATAAATGCTGGAGTGGGTGTGGAGAAAAGGGAACCCTCTTACACTGTTGGTGGGAATGCAAACTAGTACAGCCACTATGGAGAACAGTGTGGAGATTCCTTAAAAAACTGCCTTATGACCCAGCAATCCCACTGCTGGGCATACACACCGAAAACCAGAATTGAAAGAGACATGTGTACCCCAATGTTCATCACAGCCATTTATAATAGCCAGGACGTGGAAGCAATCTAGATGTCCATTGGCAGATGAATGGATAAGAAAGCTGTGGTACATATACACAATGGAGTATTACTCAGCCAAAAAAAAAAAAATACATTTGAATCAGGTCTAATGAGGTGGATGAAACTGGAGCCTATTATACAGAGTGAAGTAAGCCAGAAAGAAAAATACCAATACAGTACACTAACACATATATATGAAATTTAGAAAGATAGTAATGATAACCCTGTATGCAAGATAATAAAAGAGACACAGATGTATAAAACAGTCTTTTGGACTCTGTGGGAGAGGGAGAGGGTGGGATGATTTGGGAGAATGGCATTGAAACATGTATATTATCATATGTGAAATGAATCGCCAGTCCAGGTTCGATGCATGAGAGAGGGTGCGCAGGGCCGGTGCACTGGGATGACCCTGGGGGATGGGATGGGGAGGGAGGTGGGAGGGGGGTTCAGGATTGGGAACACATGTACACCTGTGGCAGATTCATGTTGATGTATGGCAAAACCAATACAGTATTGTAAAATAAAATAAAGTAAAATTNNTGGGATGGGGAGGGAGGTGGGAGGGGGGTTCAGGATTGGGAACACATGTACACCTGTGGCAGATTCATGTCAATGTATGGCAAAAACCACTACAGTATTGTAAAGTAATTTGCCTCCAATTAAAATAAAAAATTTTATATTTTAAAAAAAAGAATATGACATGCATCACCTGCTGCTAAATGCCAAGCACCCTTCTAGATAGTCTTTAAACCCTTCAGATGTAAAGACAAGACAAAGCCCTTGCCTCATCATGTTTACAGACAAATGGGGAAAAGAGACAGAGAACAGATAAGCCCTATATAACTTCAGGTATGGAGAAGTGCTATGAAAGATTTTTAAAATCTTAGAGACATTCATTCTGAGGAGGTGACATTAAAGCAGGCTAAAGTGGGAATGGTAACAAGGTGACTATCAGGGATAAGCATTCCAATTAGAGGGAACAGCAGTGCAAAGTCCTTAACTGGGCTTGGTAGTTAGAATGTTCTCAGAACAAATTATTTATTTTAGTTCAATATAGGAAAATTGTACCAGATTGAGTTAAATAGGCAAGGAAGACTCTATTCAAGAATATTGCAATAGAGAAATGAGACTTAACTCTGCTGAAACAAAAAGTGGGAGGGTTTTTAAGCATTGTGGTGAGCCTGTGAAAAAGTACTGCAGTAAGTTAGGGAAGAGGTGGATCAATCTGATTACACTATCTGTCTTTGCTAATTGGTGCTTACCTTTCACAGAAACTGAGAGATAAAGGTGCTATCTTCATTGACAAGATTATATTTCAAAGGGATGGCTCTCAGATTCTTAAGGCAGCTTCCCCAGTGGCTCATCGGTAAGAATTTGCCTGCCAATGCAGAAGACATGAGTTCAATCCCTGGGTCAGGAAGATCCTCTGCAGGAGGAAAGGGCAACCCACTGCAGTATTCTTGCCTGGAAAATTCCATGGACAGAGAAGCCTGGCAGGCCTGGTAGGCTGCAGTATACAGGGTCACAAAGAGTTGGACACAACTGAGCATGCATACTCACACAAGTCCTTAAGAAAGATATTTCTGGTTGCAGAAGATCTCAAAGGGGCAGAGAAAGAATTTACAATTGCAATTTTTCTAAAGTAAATGCTTTAAAGTTATATCTAATTGTGATTTTGATTTGCATTTCTCTGAGGATTAGCAATGTTAAGATTTTTTATGTGTCAGTTAGACATTTGTATACCTTCTTTGCAAAAATGTCTATTCATGTTTTCTGCCCATTTTTTAATTGAGTTCTTTGGGTTTTTTTACTTGAATTGTATGAGCTGTTTATATATTTTGGATTTTTACCCCTTATCATTCATGAAATTGAAAGTCACTCAGATGTATCTGACTCTTTGCAACCCCATGGACTGTAGTCGTGAATACTCCAGGCCAGAATACTGGAGTGGGTAGCCTTTGCCTTCTCCAGGGGATCTTCTCAACCCAGGGATCAACCCAGGTCTCCAGCATTGCAGGCGGACTCTTTACCAGCTGAGCCACAATGAACGTCCAAGAATACTGGAGTGGGTAGCCTATCCCTTCTCCAGCAGATCTTCCCTACCCAGGAATTGAATCAGGGTCTCCTGCATTGCAGGCAGATTCTTTACCAACTGAGCCATCGTTCATACCACTTGCAAATACTTTCTCCCATTCGGTAGGTGTCTTTTCATTTTGTCAGTGGTTCCCTTTGCTGTGCAAAAGCTTTGAAATTTAATCAGATCCCATTTGCCTATTTTTGCTTTTATTTCTTTTGTCTCTTAAGAGACAAATACAAGCAAAAAAATTATGATTTATGTCAAAGAGTTTCACTCATATTCTCTTCTGTGAATTTCATGGTTTCAGGTCTTATATTTATGTCTTTGATCCATATATTTTTGTATATGGTATAAGGAAATACTCTAATTTCATTCTTTTACATGTATCTGTCCAGTTTTCCCAGCACCACTTATTGAAGAAACTGTCTTTTCTCCATTGTTTATTCTTGTTTCCTTTGTTGA
The DNA here is from genome assembly GCA_006410935.1 of Redunca redunca. Taxonomy (NCBI): domain Eukaryota; kingdom Metazoa; phylum Chordata; class Mammalia; order Artiodactyla; family Bovidae; genus Redunca; species Redunca redunca. Next base: position 346,287 of record SJYQ01004059.1, read on the forward strand.
TGATTGGCTTTGTTGTTTAGTCACTAAGTCATGCCCAACTATTTTGCAACCCCTTGGACTGATGCTCACCAGGCTCCTCTGTCCATGAGATTTCCCAGGCAAGAATATGGGAGAGGGTTGCCATTTCCTCCTCCAGGGGATCTTTCTAACTCAGAGATGGAACCTGTATCTCCTGTATTGGCAGGCGGATTCTTTACCACTGAGCCTCCAGAGAAGCCCTTGTCATTGATTAACTGACCATAAATGCACGAGTTTATTTCTATGCTCTCTATTTTGTTCCACTGATCTACATATCTGTTTTTCTGTGTCAGTGCCATACTGTTTTGACCACTGTTGCTTTCCAGTAAAGTCTGAGAGATGATTCCTCTAGCTTTGTTCTTTTTTTCTCAAGGTTGCTTTGCCAATTCAGGGTCTTTTGTGGTTCTAAATGCATATTAGGGTTATTTTTTCCAGTTCTGTGAAAAACGTCATGGGGGTTTTGATGGGAGCGTTGAATCTATAGATTGCTTTGGGTAGTATGGACATTTTAATAATATTTATTCTTCCAATCCAAGAACACAAGATATCTTTCCATGTCTTTGTATCATTCTCAAATTCCTTCAACATTTCATAGTATTCAGAGTATGGGTCTTTTACCTCCTTGCTTAAGTTTATCCCTAGGTTTTCTTCTTTCTGATGTAGTTACAAATAGCTATCATCAAAAAATCTACAAAGAACAAATGGTGACAAGGATGTGGAGAAAAGGGAACCCTTGTAGTGTTAGTGGGATTGTAAATTGGTGCAACCACTTTGGAAAAGAATATGGAAGCTGCTCAAAAAACTAAAAATGGAACTACCATATGATCCAGCAGTTCCACTGCTGGATATACATCTGAAGAAAACAAAACATTAACTTAAAAAGCTACATGTACTCCAGTGTTCATAGAAGCATTACATACTATAGCTAAGATACAGAAGCAACCTAGGTGCTCATCAAATGAACAGAAAAAGTTACACACACACACATGCACACACACAGAGGAATATTATTCAGCCATAAAAAAGGATGGGATTTTTGCCATTAGCAACAACATGGATGGAACTAGAGAGTACTAGGCAAAGTGAAATAAGGCAGACAAAGACAAATGCTCTGTGTAATCACTTATATGTCGAATCTAAAAAAATAAAACAAAAGAAAGTATACAACAAAAGAGAAACAGGCTCACAGATTTAGAGAACAAACTATTGGTTACCTGAGGGGTGAGGGGATGAGGGGACTGAGGAAGGGCAATATAGGAATGGGAGATTAAGAGACACAAACTACTATATATAAAATAAATACAATAATATATTGTATAGCACAAGGAAATGTAACCATTATTTTGTTGTAACTTTAAATGGAGTATAATCTATAAAAATATTGAATCACCATGCTGTACATCTGAAACTAATACAATATTGTAAATCAACTATAAGTCAATTAAAAAAAAACTAAGATAGTTAAAGCTTTAAGAAAAAGGAAGTCAATGGCTACAGTCAGGAAGAAACTTGTCTAATTTTAGTCAAGCTGAGGGGAATGTTAAGGCAGTCTTGGTCAGTAAAAACATCAATATTCAATAATTAGAGTCAATAAGAGAAATCTTTGTCTACAAGTTTTCCAGCCTTCCATTCACTGCTGCTAAAATTCCTTAAATGAAGTGATAGAGTTTGTCAGCACCTGAATACCATCTGCACCAGAAAAGGTTATCAAAGGTCTAGAACACTGTTGGAGCAGACACTACTCAGCTGTAGGTGAATACAACTCTATCCACCTCCCAAATGGCTAGAACATCAGACTCATGAAATTTCACAGAGATTGATAAACTTCTTTGCCTTGGGGTCTGGAAATGTTTGCTGTATTGTTTTTTGTTTTTCTTTAATTTGTTTTTTTTTTAAGTATTAAAAACCAAAGGTTTAGCCTAGAGACAGTAGTCAATCCTGATTTTGGCAAGGGACTAAAAGAGCCATTTCCTAGAACTTTGAACCTGATAACATTGCCTCCTGAGAAAAGAGGTTTTCTCAATTCAGGCTTCCACACTATTCATACAAGATGACATAAATCAAATATTTATAAGCCAGGAACTGCATACATAATATCAAGCTTACTAGACAGTTCTAAATTCTTTGTCAGCGTTTCCCAGGTGGCACCAGTGGTAAAGTATATCCCTGCCAAAGCAGGAGCTAAAGAAACCCAGGTTCAATCCCTGGCTCAGAAAGATCCCCTGGAGTAGGAAATAGCAGCCCACTCCAATATTCCTACTTGGAAAATTCCATGGATAGAGGAGCCTGGCCATGGGGTCTCAGAGAGTCAGATGTGACTAGGCACCCACATGCATGCAATTCTTCATCAAGTTTTAAAAGACATGGACATTTTCAACCTTTGCAAAATAATAAAATTACAGAGATGGAGAATAGATTAGTGGCTCCTAGGGATCAGTGATAGGGGGAGGGTGCAAGTGTGGCCACAAATGGACAGCATAGGGAGTCCTGTGGTAATGATACCACCATTGCTTTAAGAGTAAATTAAGTATCTTTAATTGTGGTGCTTATATAAATCTATATATGTGATGGAATGCAAAAGTAGGAAGTCAAGGTATACCTGGAGTAACAGGCAAATTTGGCCTTGGAGTACAAAATGAAGCAGAGCAAAGTCTAACAGAGTGTTGCCAAGAGAACACTCTGGTCATAGCAAAACACCTTCTTCCAACAACACAAGGAAGACTCTACACATGGACATGACCAGATGTTATGACTCTACACGTGGACAATACCAAAATCAGCCTGATTATATTCTTGCAGGCAAAGATGGAGAAGCTCTATACAGTCAGCAAAAACAAGACTGGGAACTGACTGTGGCTCAGATCATGAATGCCTTAGGGCAAATTTCAGATTTAAATTGAAGTAGGGAAAACCACTAGACCATACAGGTATGACCTAAATAAATCCCATACAATTATACAGTGGAAGTAACAAATAGATTCAAAGAATTAGATCTTATAGACAGAGTGCCTGAAGAACTATGGATGGAGGTTCATGACATTATACAGGAGTCAGTGATTAAGACCATCCTGAAGAAAAAGAAATGCAAAGAGGAAAAATGCAAAACGAATCATCAAAAAAGCAAGAGAGTTCCAGAAAAACATCTACTTCTGCTTTATTGACTACGCCAAAGCCTTTGAATGTGTGGATCGCAACAAAATTTGGAAAATTCTTAAAGAGGTGAGAATACCGGACCATCCTACCTGCCTCCTGAGAAATCCTAAGGCCTCTGAGGAGGCCTTACAAATAGCTGAGAAAATAAGAGAAGCTAAAGGCAAAGGAGAAAAGGAAAGATATACCCATTTGAATGCAGAGTTCCAAAAATAGCGAGGAGAGATAAGAAAGCCTTCCTCAGCGATCAGTGCAAAGAAATAGAGGAAAACAATAGAATGGGAAAGACTAGAGATCTCTTCAAGAAAATCAGAGATACCAAGGGAACATTTCATGCAAAGATGGGCTCGATAAAGGACAGAAATGGTATGGACCTAACAGAAGAAGAAGATATTAAGAAGAGGTGGCAAGAATACACAGAAGAACAGTACAAAAAAGATCTTCATGACCCAGATAATCACGATGGTGTGATCACTCATCTAGAGCCAGACATTCTGGAATGCCAAGTCAAGTGGGCCTTAGGAAGCATCACTACGAACAAAGCTAGAGGAGGTGAAGGCATTCCACTTGAGACATTTCAAAACCTAAAAGATGATGCTGTGAAAGTGCTTTACTCAATATGCCAGCAAATTTGGAAAACTCAGCAGTGGCCACAGGACTGCAAAAGTCAGCTTTCATTCCAGTTCCAAAGAAAGGCAACGCCAAATAATGCTCAAACTACCACACAATTACACTCATCTCACAAGCTAGCAAAGTAATGCTCAAAATTCTCCAAGCCAGGCTTCAACAGTACTTGAACCATGAACTTCCAGATGTTCAAGCTGAATTTAGAAAAGGCAGAGGAACCAGAGATCAAATTGCCAACATCCATTGGATCATCAGAAAAACAAGAGAGTTCCAGAAAAACATCTACTTCTGCTTTATTGACTATGCCAAAGCCTTTGACTGTGTGGATCACAACAAACTGTGGAAAATTCTTCAAGAGATAAGAATACCAGACCACCTTACCTGCCTCCTGAGAAATCTGTATGCAGTCAAGAAGCAACAGTCAGAACTGGACATGGAACAACAGACTGGTTCCGAATTGGGAGTACGTCAAGGCTGTATATTGTCACCCTGCTTATTTAACTTATATGCAGAGAATATCATGCAAAATGCTGGACTGGATGAAGCACAAGCTGGAATCAAGATTACCAGGAGAAATATCAATAACCTCAGACACGCAGATGACACCACTTTTATGACAAAAAGCGAAGAAGAACTAAAGAGCCTGTTGATGAAAGTGAAAGAGAAGAGTGAAAAAGCTGGCTTAAAACACCACTCAGAAGATTAAGATCATGGCATCTGGTCCCATCACTTCATGGCAAATAGATGGGGAAACAATGGAAACAGTGACAGAATTTATTTTGAGGGGGCTCCAAAATCAGTGTAGACTGTGACTGCAGCCATGAAATTAAAAGATGCTTGCTCCTTGGAAGAAAAGCTATATATAACAAACCTAGACAGCATATTAAAAAGAGAGACATTACTTTGCCAACAAAGCTCCATCTAGTCAAAGCTGTGGTTTTTCCAGTAGTCATGTATGGATATGAGAGTTGGACTATAAAGAAAGCTGAGCACCAAAGAATTGATGCTTTTGAACTGTGGTGTTGGAGAAGACTCTTGAGAATCCCTTGGACTGCAGGGAGATCCAACCAGTCCATCCTAAAGGAAATCAGTCCTGAATATTCATTGGAAGGACTGGTACTGAAGCTGAAACTCCAAAACTTTGGCCACCTGATGTGAAGAACTGACTCCTTGGAAAAGACCTTGATGCTGGGAAAGATTGATGGCAGAAGGAGAATGGAACGACAGAGGAAGAGATGGTTGGATGGCATCACCAACTCAATAGACATGAGTTTGAGCAAGCTTTAGGAGTTGTTGATGGACAGAGAAGCCTGGTGTGCTGCAGTCCATGAGGTCACAAAGAGTCAGACACGACAGAGCGACTGAACTGAAACATTTTTTCACTGAATATGCTGAGTCAAACTTGGTTGAGTAATTTTCATGAACACTATTGTGGAGTAATTTTCGGTTAGGGTAAGATGGATTTTTCTTAAGTGTCTGGCCAAAATAAAACTCCATGACTCTTTCTTCTCTGGCTATAAGGATTAGTATACACAGACTCTACCTACCTTACACTTATAACTCAGATGAGTTTAAAAAAAGTCACTACAGTGAAAAAAAGTTATTACAATGAAAAAAATGCCATTTTTCCTTAATTATCCAGAGAAATTCAAAGGTGACACACTTATGTTAAGACAAATGGAAAATGTTCAGCAAAATATTTTGTAAAATAGAGCTGTTCACTTAAAATAGGAAACAATGGAATTATAAAAGTAATGATGTTGCAATGTTTCAATATACAACTTCTAACATGTACAGCTCACCTGATTTTCAAAATATAAATATACAGTTTAAAAAATTCCCCTAAGTGATGGAAAACTACTTCCTAGTTCAAATTACATTAAACCTGTTTGTTTCTAAATTGTCTAAAATTACAAACACAGTGTCAAAGGTATAATGGAATGATAGGATGTTTAAGATAGAATGGACAGAAGGACAAGCTACCTATCCCCAGCCAGAAATTCCAGACCAGTGTTTTTGTACTATTCCTTATTCAATGTAAATTGAGTAATACCCTTTGAAGCAGTTGTGCTGCAAAGAGCAGAAAGAAAAAACAAACCACACTTAGGTCAGTAGACAGAAGAACTAGAATTATGAAATCAGACAAGGAACGTGCACTCGCGGCGTGATTGACCACCCCTGAATACTGTCTGTGAAAGAACAATGGTTGAAAATTGCTCATGTTTTTAGTGCACTTGGGATTTTGTTTTAGTTTGTAAAGGACACATAAAGAACAAAAGAATAAAATGTTTCCACCTTGTGCCCTAGCTTAAGGGTCACCCTTGCAGATGTAAAGCTCACATACAACTATTTGAGTGAGAAAAAGAACTACTTAATCCAGAAGGAAGTGGTGCTGTGGTGGAGAATGAACAAGAAGGGCAAGCACTCAGCAATTTAGGGCTGAGATGAGAAAATTTAGAGGAACCATGAAATCCAAATGAGTTCTGAGTAAGCATGCTCCTATCTGATGGTGCAATAGCAATTAGATTAAGTTTTGTACCATCAATAAGAACTGTTATTGCAAGTGAAATGAATAGTTTAAGTATTGATTTCTTTAAATCCTCCCTGGAAATATACAACTTGCTCAATACAGCATCCATATAAATTGTATTCTAATAACTATTTAGTTCATCCATATATTCATCTAACATTCACACTGGGGGTCACATTAATGCATCTGTCATTCATTCACTTATTCAATGCATATTTACATCGTGTCTGTTATATGATGGTTACTTTCCTAGACACTAGGGATACAAATATAAATTAGAAAATGTTTTAACCTTCCAACCAATCTAGGATTCTTTCTATTTGAGATAGGTATAAACTGTTTCACAATATTGAAGGTACATATAATAAATGTTATAATTTTGAAATTAGGCAAACCAAATTAAAACAAATTCACCAAGATTGGCAAGAAAGTCACTATGAATTTTTCCATAGGAAGACACACACATCCTTAGGCAAACACCTGCAAATAGATAGATAATACACACTCATTCATACACCAGTGAACCAGTGAAATTGCTCAGTCCTGTCCGACTCTTTGCAACGCCATGAACTGTAGCCTACCAGGCTCCTCCATCCATGAAATTTTCCAGGCAAAAGTATTGGAGTGGCTTCCCATTTCCTTCTCCAGGAAGATCCCAACCCAGGGATCGAACCCAGGTCTCCAGCACTGCAGGCAGACACTTTACCATCTGAGCCACCACAGGGAAGCCCGTTCATACATACATACACACAATTTATTCTGAAGTGAAAATCAAACATGATCTCTCAGACACACAGCCATTCTTCCTCCCCTCTCTGCCTAATGCAATGACTCTGTGTGAAACATATTTAGGTACCTATGATTCATTGTGGATTGGCTGTGCAATTGGCCATGGCAGATTTTTCCTGAGACCTAGACACTTAACACCAAGGCATTCACAGCCTCTCAGCGCTGCAGCCTCCAAGATCCTGCAGTCTCAGAGCTGATACATTCATGGAGAGTCCAGAACCAAGTTCACCTGAAAATGCACTACTCTCTCTAAGCTACCAACAATATCTCTAGGTCAACACTTTAAGCACACAGCTTATATCTCTTTTCCTCTTAGACAATTAACTCTAATTGCTTCTCAGAGCCTTGACTTGTTAATTTTTCCTTAAGGGTAAGAAAGATAAGGATTTTAAAGAAAACACAACTACATTTTTGGAATAAGGAAGGGGAAAATACTTTTCATTGTTTTAAGCATGGTTAATTTCTCCATAGGTGGTTCTGCATAATTAAATGTTAATAACTTTTCTATTACATTCACCGTGAGATGAAATCTGTCATCTTGTAAATTCTTCCCAACAGTACTAATCACACCTCTTATAAAATCTGCTGTCAAAGGAAAGAGGCCATGATTTTTTTGTTTGTTTTCTGAGGTGGTTTTTTTTTTTTTAATTTTTATTTTTACTTTATTTTGCTTTACAATACTGTATTGGTTTTGCCATACATTGACATGAATCCACCATGGGTGTACATGAGTTCCCAATCCTGAACCCCCTCCCACCTCCCACCCCATATCATCTCTCTGGATCATCCCCGTGCACCAGCCCCAAGCATCCTGTATCCTGTATCGAACATAGACTGGCAATTCGTTTCTTACATGATAGTATACATGTTTCAATGTCATTCTCCCAAATCATCCCACCCTCTCCCTCTCCCACAGAGTCTGTATTTTTGAGGCCATGATATTCAAGGCAGCTCTCAGGTCTATTGAAGTCTTCTCCAATTTAAATATGCTCAGTGTCTTCAAATGCACCCAGCAGCACTTTATTGTATTTAACACTGGAGTCCTCTAATGCAGCTAGAATTTTTTTTTTTTTTTAAAGTAGAAGAATGGTATGCCAGAATGGTGACTGATTTTAAAGTACTTGATTTTGCATCTCAGGGCTCAAATCCAATGATGAATGATTTTAGTTTGGCTGGCATTAAACTAGCACCTGGAGAACGATGTCAGGTGGGCCTTAAAGAAGAACTGCTGTTAATAAAACTAGTGGACATGACAGAATTCCAGCAGGACTATTCAAACTCTAAAGAATGATGCCATCAAGGTGTTGCATTCAATATGTCAGCAAATCTGGAAGACCTGGCAGTGGCCACAGGACTGGAAAAGGTGAATCCTCATCCCAATTCCTAAGAAAGGTAGTACCAAAGAATGTGCTAACCATCAGACAATTGCACTCATCTCCCATGCCAGTAAGGTCATGCTTAAAATCTTGCATGCTAGACTTCAGCATTACATGAACCAACAATTTCTAGATGTCCAAGATGAGTTTAAAAAAGGAAGAGGAACCAGAGATTGAATTTCCAATATTTGCTGGGTCATAGAGAAAGCTAGGGAATTCCAGCAGAATATCTATCTCTGTTTCATCAATTACACCAAAGCCCTTGATTGTGTGAATCATGATAAACTGTGGAAAACTCTTAAAGAAATGAGAATACCAGACTATCTTATCTGTCTCCTGTGAAACTTTTATGCAGGTCAAGAAGCAAGTTAGAACCCTGTATGGAACAACTGATTGGTTCGAGATTGAGAAAGGAGTACGACAGGGCTGTCTGCTATAACCTTGTTTGCTTAATCTATACACTGAACACATCATGAGAAATGCCAAGCTGGATGAATTACAAGCTGGAATAAAGATAGGTGGGAGAAACATCAATAACCTTAGATATGCAGATGATACCAGGAGAAAGCAAAGAGGTATTAAACAGCATCTTGATGAGGGTGAAGGAAGAGAGTGAAAGAGCTGGCTTAAAACAAAATATTAAAAAAACTAAGATCATGGCATCCAGCCCGATTACATCTTGGCAAATAGAAGGGGAAAATGTGGAAGTAGTGACAGATTTCTTCTCTTTGGGCTCTAAAATGACTACGGATGGTGACTGCAGCCATGAAATCAGAAGACGATTGCTTCTTGGCAGGAAAGCTATGACAAACTTAGACAGTGTGTTGAAAAGCAGAGACATTACTCTGCTGATAAAGGTCCATATAGTCAAGACTATGTTCTCCCCAGTGGTCATGTATGGTTGTAAGAGCTGGACCATAAAGAAGGCAGAGTGCCGAAGAATTGATGCTTTCAAAATATGGTGCTGGAGAAGACTCCTGGAAGTCCCTTGGACAGCAAGGAGATCAAACCAGTCAATCTTAAGGGAAATCAACCTCAAATACTCATTGGAAGGACTGATACTAAAGCTGAACTCCAGTATTTTGGTCATCTGATGTGAATAGCCAACTCATTGGAAAGGTCCCTGATGCTGGGAAAGATTGAGGGAGAAGGAGTAGAGGGCATCAGAGGATGAGATGGCTGGGTGGTTTCACTGATGCAATGGACAGGAACTTGGGCAAACTTCAGGAGATGGTGAGGGACAGGGAGGCCTGGCATGCTGCAGTCCATGGGGTTGCAAAGAGTCAGACACAACTCAGCAACTGAACAACAGCAACAAAGCATTAAGAACATCTTCACTTCTTAGCATCCTTTTTTTCTCTTCCCTCTTCTCATCAGCTGATAAAATTGTTTCATTGGCAAATCTAACTCAGACACGGAAATTAATCCATCAAGCTATCATAGTAAGTCTCTAGTCATTAACATGATCCAACTAACTCTTTGCTTTTCATTATTCTTTGTGTGTTAATAAATCACCAGTACCTGTATGAAGAAAAAGTGAAAGAATCTATACAAAAGTACATTCAATGACAAAACAAAGAGTGGTCGATTTAGTCAGAAGTTGACGAGAAATGGGTCAATAAAAGCTCCAAAGAAAAAGAAAACCTTGAAATCTAACTTTGTTAGCTGGGCAAGGATGAAAAAGAAAAGTGTTGTTTTTGGTTTGTTTTTTTTTTCAGGGGAGAGGGGCTGCACCACACAGCATGTCAGATCTTAGTTCCCTGAGCAGGGATCAAACCTGTGCCCCCTGCAGTGGAAGCACAGAGCCCTAACCACTGGGAAACCAAGGAATCCTCTAGAAGGGGTTTCTTGGCAAATAATTTTAGGCCTGCCCCAGCCTAGATTCAGTTACTAAGTTAACAGACATCAAGGAAAGCTGACCTTCAGAGTATCAGTGGTTCAAGTCAACTTTTTCTCTACCTGGGTTAACTATGGGATTTTGCCTTTTTTCTCTGGCCAACTCTTTGGCTTTTTTCAAAGAATGTGAACCCTTGCCTTACTTTCCAGTATTCCCCAGGGCTTAGATTCCTGCTTTCCATGTCAAGCACCTTAGAAGATAAAAAGTTCTTTGTAAGTCTGAGCCTTATAACTGGGGCCCCCTCTCCCCTGCACCTTCCTACACACACATCTACAGCCAAATCAGCCAGCCTAGATGTAACCCTGGATTCTTTTCCCTTCCAAAATGCTGAGATGTTCTCCTGTTTAAGCTGCCTTCATTTGGCCATTTTCAGTAAGTTCTATGAAGACTTTTCCTACTAGTGGGTTTGTTTGGTCTCTGGATTCCAATCTTTCCCAGTTTGGCCATCATAGCCAAGTCATCATTATAACTCATTTCTAAAACATCTACTTTGCTTGCAAAGAGCCAAACTGACTTCATGTGATTTATTTCACCTAAAAAAAATAATAATGGTTTCAAAAGACTGTTAAAAAAATGTAAACAAGACTTCCAATTCAGATAGGCTAGAATACTTTGTGATAAACAAAAGCTGCCACAAAGAACAAGCAGAAAAGCCTGATAAAACAATGTTTATAATCATTAGACAGCTGAGGAAGGAACTGAAGCTATGGAAGTTAAATACTAAAGGAAGACTCTCAGAAAGGTAAGCTAATTATCTGAAGCAGCTTTGTTCCTGGGGTTTTTGCTGACTCTGGGGGTCAGGCAACAGGCTAAGAATCTGAAAAATCTGGGCTTGGCTTAAGCAGAGTGCCATGGAGTTAGGGTGACAAAATTGGAGACTGCTGCTGCTGCTGGTAAGTCACTTCAGTCGTGTCCAGCTCTGTATAACCCCATAGACGGCAGCCTATCAGGCTCCCCCGTCCCTGGGATTCTCCAGGCAAGAACACTGGAGTGGGTGGCTATTTCCTTCTCCAATGCATGAAAGTGAAAAGTGAAAGTGAACTCGCTCAGTCGTGTCCGACCCTCAGCGACTCCATGGACTGCAGCCCACCAGGCTCCTCCGTCCATGGGATTTTCCAGGCAAGAGTACTGGAGTGGGGTGCCATTGGAGACCAAAAGGTCTCAAAATGACTTTTGTCAAGTTTTGAAGGTACATGGGATTGGAGGCAGAAGCTTCTGAAAACAAGAATGTTTGTCAGAGTCTTTCAAAGCTTTGGACATTATAGATTGGAGTTAAGGACCTATCAGAGAAAGGATTCCCAGTAAATATACTGGACTCCTAGTTCAAAGACTTGTAGAGCTTACCCTAGGAGCAAGAGCAGGTAAGAGATGGACTACAGACTTAAAAAAAAATAGCTGCCATTCGGCCTTCACACAGCACAGTCATCAGTTGGATCAGCTTCCACTCTATTTCTCAAAAGAGAAAAACAAGCAATAAAAATAGATGCACAAGTGATCTGAATATTGCTTTAGCAGACAAAAGTTTAAAGAACTATGATTAGTAAGTTCATGGAAAGAGAGGGAAAGATGGAGAAACTATATTAAAATGGAGATGTTTTTGCCACAAAACTGATGTCCATCAAATAATCAAGTGAAAATTCTGGAATTTAAAAAAAAATGTGTCTGTCATTAAGAACTAAATAGATGGGCACACAAAAGGTTACAGAAACATGATTTATGAACTAGAGGGCAGATCAATTTCTCAACAAAAACACAAAGAAAAAAAAGAATGAAAAATCCAGGAAAGATTGTTAGAAATGAGTGGAACACAAGAAAAAGGTTTTGTGCTATGTGAGTTAGAGCACAAAAGAAGAGGATTGAAACAATGGGGAGGAAGAAATATTTACAAAGATAAAGACCAACAGCTTTCCATTGATGAAACACATCCATCCAGACTTGAGAAATCCGCTGAACCACAAGTAGGATAAATCCAAACAAAACCATACTTTTCATGTAATGGAAACAAAATTACCTTGAACTATAATTACAAGCCTCAGGTATAGTACTTCAGTTCTCAAAGGTATGACTAGTTATTATTGCAAAATACTACTTACAGGTCACAGAGGCACTCGATTTTTCTCAGGAGCTATCCATTCCAGTCAGGCTAAGATGGAATTTCTTAAGAAGCTTCACTATGTTTGTCAAGATGCTAACTTCTCCCAAAAGAATACAGAGTAGCAAATAGGAGTAAGGAGAAGAGAGACTCAAAATTTCATCAATAAGTTTGAGTCCTCAGCTACAGAAATCACATATATTTCTTTATTGCTTCATCATCACTTTTAATCACAGACTCTACTGATGGTTAATGAATAGACTGAGATCACAAACCACCATGAACACAGGTGGCATCCTAGAACTTTCTCGTGACTCAGGACTGTTGAGTTGGCTGCAACTCTTGTATTAGCAGCATTTGAACACTAAATGGTAAAATGACTTTCAAGTAGCTGCTGAATGATTAAGTAATGTGGGAAAGTCACATGCACAGAGAGTAATTAATGTTGAAGAGCAACAGGCACACTTCCCTGGGAAATAGTAGCAGTGGGGAGTCCAACACAGTGAATAGCTCTCAGGGATAAGTATTACTCTGGGAACAAAGCCAGAAGCCAAACTCTAGTATAGGTCTATAAACAACTAATTCTTCAGATAATTAATTTCCTTTATCTAGTGTGCAAAGTGTTTTTGGTTCTATATTGCATTGGAAAGGGAAGTGTCCTCTTCCATGTTATTATCTGACCCATTTCTCCCTGCTTTCCTGCTAGTTACAGCCCCTCCTGAGGGTGGCAGGTCACCATCTGCTGAGTCAGAGCCCAGATGCTCATTGAGCCATGTTTACTTAGTGGCTGATGTCACTGGGCCTTCACGTCAGCACTGTGGAGTGTAGCATTCTCGTCTCTTTTCTATGGCAAATTTCAACTTTTTCTCTCTGCATCTCCAACTGTGTCATCAGGTAGGTAAGGGCAATCTCTGAACCTACAAACATTTTTTCCCTAATGAACCAAATGAACCAAAACTAGATTATGGAGGAAGTGCTCTCTCTACTTCCTGACTGAGTGTACCAATCAGGGCCCTGCAATTGCAGCATTACCAGAGGGCCCTGCAATTGCAGATTGTTGAACGTTGTTTTCATAGGTAACAATAAACTTGCATTTTGATTTGTTATTTCTTATGCATAGCTCCCACTTTTTAAAAACTTGAGGGGAGGAGACATGCTCAGTAAGGCGTATTTTGGACACTATGGCATCTGTAGCCCTAAAACCATTATAATAATACATCACAAATAGTCTTCACAGCTTCAGTCATGTGATCATCCTAGTCATAACCAAAAATCACTATAAATACCATAATATTTTAACGTATAAAATCAATCTAGATATTTTAAGTGGTAATCCTAATTTAAACATACACAATTTTTTTAAAAAAAATCCTAATTTTAAAGGATGTCATGTGTGCCCAGAAGTATTTTATTTCCTCCAATTTTGAGTATGACAGTAAGAATATCTAAATATCTAGGATTTCAATAAGATTGCATTATTAATCATTTTAAAGTGAGTTCCATAGCAACCTTTTATAGAATTACAGAGTTGAAAACACTTAAAATAAGGTATTTTTGGTTGTAAAAAAACAGAAAACAAACTCAAGTTACTCTAAGTTAAAAAGAAATTTGTTGTCACAGAGATGAAAAGTACAGAGACAGAACTGACTCCAGAACTTTGCAAGGCAGTCACTCAAAGAATGTCATTAGGATCTATCTCCATCTCTCAATTCCCTTTTTTCTGGCATACCTTCTTCCCCCGTAAGATATCTACAAGCCAATTAGACTTAGAAATCACAACAGAATGAAATTGTCCCATAGTGATAACAGAAATCCCATGGCTGCTCTTCAATAGGCCCTGATTAAGTCATATACCTATCTCTGAAATAATTTCTGTGACTTATTTGGACCTTGGTCATTACTCAGCCCTGGGCAATGCAGACTGAGGGAATGAGTGATTTCCCTTTTAAAAAGTCAGTTTTACAGTTAACAGGAAAAGGAATGAGGTTGACCAAGATACAAACAAACACATATCTTTTTCCCTGAAGTTTTCTCTATAACAGAGATATTTTAACAGACTCTGTGACCCTGATAATGAAACACATGCATAAATTCACATTTCAAAAATGTTCCCCAAATATAAGAAATCCAATTTGACAATATTTGAAATTACTGAGAGTGTAATTATCATATAAGCTAGTGTGCTCACCCATGCAGATATCTTTCCCCTCCTCTCCAACTTCTTACTACCATTTAAACTGTCTCTTTTGATGACTCCAACTTGATGGAGACATGTATTTATCATAAATTCAAGTTTTAGACAGGCATAAAGGGAGAAATGAATTCTGCATGTTCTATATAATTTATTCATGATTATAGATGTTAGAAGTTTAAAATTAGAAATTATCTAAGCTTTACTGCTTTCTATGTTGTAGAAAGATTTTTAAACGCTGCCTTGGAATAGATCATTACTTTGAAAAATACAGATCTAAACTCTTCATAGGTCCCCCAGTTTAGCTATACAAATGGTAAAGAAAATAGGGTTTCCATTATCTCATTTCAGTTGTTACCTTATGGATTTGCTATGGGCTGAACAAAAATTTTCATTGAGCTATACAGAGATTTTGGTTGGCTTTTCAGAGTTCACTTTGGGTACTGCATAAAACTGAAGAACAAAGCCATTGTGAATCATATTTCTGCCTTCATTATAAAGAATAATAGGACATTTAAAAGACCTACACCAAGTCATTAAATTCAGAGCATTCCTCTTCCTCTCTCCCTTGCCTGTGACAGACATCACGAACTGATCAATGTACTCCTTACACCTTTCTCAAAATAGCACTCCAGACAGCTACCATAAACACAGGAAGGCCTGAAAACAAAATTATTTACCAATTTTGTCCTTAAAAAATGTTTACTAAGCCAACCAACAAGAATTGAAAAATCATCCTACCTTGTATCAATGACCCTATCTGGATTGTTCTTCCAATCCTGGATCTTTGGAGCTTAATTTCCTTGGAATTATATCTACCTGTATCTTTAAGCATAAACAATATCAATAGCTACCACCTAAGACTCCAGAGTTATTGGAATGTTCCATGAATCTGTCTAATCCCATCCAGAAAGCAATGTGAAATAGCCAGGAACAGCATTCAGAAGTGTTAGGGACTCTTACTTCCTGGCCATTAGAATAGAATACCTAAAGTATCTCCATCAAAGTGGGTCCCTGGGAGTGTCTAAGGAACGAGAGAGCTCAGGAATAGGCTTCTCTTTACATAAGCCCAAACATCAGCTCCAAAGATGTTCATATTCTCCAGGATTCCCTCAATGCAGAAAACTTCCTCTAGTCACTTCCCCAAATGAAGTCTTTCTTCAAAGAATCATTCATTTAACCAACTCAGTTTGCTTTTGAAATAACTGCAAAGATCTGTTTCTTTGAGATTTCAATCCGTTTGCTTCTTTTTTAATGTTCTCTTTGGTTGCCTTGATAAGAAAGCAAGGCAATGAATAAAATAACAAATAATTAGAAAAGTGTGAATTTTTTGATATAAATGTGCTCACCCATGGAATGGCTGTATGGCTTTGGCATCATGTGCTGTACATCTGGGCAGAAGTCTGCTTGGGGAGTTAGCTTGAATCATGCCCTCCCTAGGTGTGTGGAAGCAAATTCACCGAAATGAATTATTCAGTCTCTGAGGGCAGGAAAGCATTCTGACAATGACATGAACATTAGTTTCAGCATTGTTTCTAGGAGAACCAAGGGATCTTTCTATGAAATGAATTGTTATTAAAATTACAAAACACAATAAGAAATATATCTCATCAAGCAATGTTGTATCTCTCACTTTATGGAATAGTGGTGTTCGGCCAGTTTATAAAGGCAAAGTGTTAAAAATCATGTGTGTTTCCACAGGGAAAGGTCTACCAAATGACCGAACTGATCAAGGTTTATTGGAAAGCAGTCACAATTATAGCTTGTCTCATGGCATGCACTATTTGACTGCTCGTAGGAATAGACCTCCCCAGCAACTCATTTTTCTTTGGCAGCACTTTTGTTGTTCAAAGATCTTCTTTCTAAGGCCAGGTACAATACTATCTCTATCACCAGAAGATAGCATGAATTCTGGACAATTCTGGAAATTATGTGATTCAATATTCCCCAACATGTCCCCTCAGATTCTTTTTGTAAAAGGCACTTATAGTATCTAACAGCTTAAACTTGTCAAAGCAAGTAAAACTGGAAAGATGGAAAGGGCAAACTTGAGAGAAACCTGAATTACCAAACTACCAGCAGTCACTTTCAACCTGAACAATTCTGAGAATATGATTTGAAGGTATGTTTATAAATAGCTATCTGTCATCTAGAGAACCCCCTATCAGAAAAAAATATTCTAATTTGCTCCTCTGATTTGACATCAAATGTAAATATTTATTTTAGTTTGGTTGATTTTGATTATGCCTAAAAAGTATCAATACGTACATTGCCATAGTACACAAAGAAGCTACGTGAGTTGCCCACAAGCCGATCAGTTGCTAAGACTCTTTGTCTTTTCTAAATATAACTTTTTGAAATAAACTTGATGTCATTTATGCTAATCCAAATGACTCAATCAAATTTCATAGTTAAGATGTAATTAAATTACTTTAGATTAGATCATAGACCCTCCTACACAGTACATAAAATATTGCCAGTTAATTAGCCTGGTCAGTCCTTCCTTTATTCATCTTGTTGTGTGCAAGTTATTATCCTAACTGCTGTGAAGACTAAAGCAATATACTTAAGCAGGTACAATGTACTCAAGACATAGTAAATAACACTAAGACTACAAGCTAGTGTCAAAACTTTTGGTGTAGCAAGAGAGACACAAGGAAATTTCTATGAGAGTTCAAAGAAGAGAGAAAATATTATTTGAAGATATTGAGAGAGTAGCAGAATTTGCGTTGAAAGATGGGCAGAGTTTTAACAAGCAGACATAGGAGAAAAGATCATTCCAGGGAGAGAAGAAAGTAAGTGGTACAAAAGTGGGAAAATGTTAGGGGACTAGAGAGAAGCCTAGTTTGGCTGCAAAATAGAGTTGAAGAGAAAAGTTAGTAAACACAGCTGGCAGGGCCAGACTATGGGCACAACAAACCAAAGGAATTCCAAGTTAGTTGGTAACAAACAATGGGAGTTGTTTAAAGTATTACACAGAAAGATAATGTCTTACGCTTTTAAGATTAATCTAATAAGATGGAGTAGAGAAACCCTGGATGCCAAGAACTAAGCAAAGACATCATAGACTAGTGCCAAGAGAACAGTCACGAGACTGCAGGTTTCCCTCACAAAAGCCAAGCCCCATGGTGGCAAGAACCATAATGCTTTTGTTATGAGTATACACTCTGGAGTTAAGAGTAATGTGAAGAGTAAGTGAAGAAGTAATGATGGCAGGCCTATGAAACTGACTAACAATGGAAGGAAAGAGAGGTGATTAAGATATTGAGATTTTAACAGCAATTTTATAATAAATTCAGAAAATCTGAGCATGAGGCATTCATTCAAAAAATATTTTTGAGCCTCTACTACATGCAAGTTCATATAGAATTTTGAAGGCACTGAATCTAAGGTGCTAAGCCAGATATTCAAGCAGAGATGACCAGTGTTCAAAATGTGTTTTTATATTCAGTAGAGAAATTTCAGACAAGAAAACATTTTAATGACCTCTCAGTTACCCAGGACTTTAGTGTGGCTAGATCATATTTCACATCAAAAATTCTTTTTAGCCTCCAAACCACAATGTCTGCTTTAGTAATTTATGACCTTCCATTTTAAAGACAATTGTTTGGAAAACACATTTTGCCTTTCCTTCTTATTCCACGGTGAAAAATTATGATGTAATAAGTCCTATAAAAAATAGATATTATCCATAAGAAATTCAGAACTTAACAGTTAATCAATTATGCTAATTTTCTCTTAATATCCACATTTTAAATATCACAACAATGGAACTTTTGCAAAGTAATGATAATCAATCTTGATGACAGAGGTTGGTGAAAATAAAATATATAAATTTTTTTTTAAGTTTTAACTGGTTTAAGCAAACAAAATTTCAGTATTGTACTAGTTTGGGATATATCTTTTCAAAAACTGAGAGCCTTAGGAAATGTTTACATTTATTCTGTTTTTCTTATAAAATACTTGTGACTCATTTTTTAAAGGAAAAGAGGGGCCATATGATTGGTATACACTTATCCCCCAAAACAAGTCAGTAGAGAATATTCAGAGGGATTTTTCTGAAAGTTCCATTTGTAAGGTAAATTCAAACCTAAAGTTAAGTATGATTCTCTTTATTTGAGGGGTTGGGGGTAGGACAAAGTTTCAGTTCAGTCGCTCAGTCGTGTCCGACTCTTTGCGACCCCATGAATTGCTGCACGCCAGGCCTCCCTGTCCATCACCATCTCCCGGAGTTCACTCAGACTCACATCCATCATGTCCATGATGCCATCCAGCCATCTCATC
The DNA here is from genome assembly GCA_006410935.1 of Redunca redunca. NCBI lineage: Eukaryota > Metazoa > Chordata > Mammalia > Artiodactyla > Bovidae > Redunca > Redunca redunca. The sequence goes on from SJYQ01004059.1 coordinate 365,241, forward strand.
CTCGGTCGTCCCCTTCTCCTCCTGCCCCCAATCCCTCCAAGCATCAGAGTATTTTCCAATGAGTCA
>SJYQ01004059.1:365313-385760 GCA_006410935.1 Redunca redunca
GTTCTAACTGTTGCTTCCTGACCTGCATATAGATTTCTCAAGAGGCAGGTTAGGTGGTCTGGTATTCCCGTTTCTTTCAGAATTTTCCACAGTTTCTTGTGTTACACATAGTCAAAGGCTTTGGCATAGTCAATAAAGCAGAAATAGATGTTTTTCTGGAACTCTCTTGCTTTTTCAATGATCCAGCAGATATCAGCAATCTGATCTCTGGTTCCTCTGCCTTTTCTAAAACCAGCTTGAACATCAGGGAGTTCACAGTTCACGTATTGCTGAAGCCTGGCTTGGAGAAAACTTTAAGGGACAAATAAATAAACTTAAGCATATATAGTCTACAGATGCCACATACGCTTTAGTGACTCTGTTATCTCTTTAAGCCATCTCCTTGGTGTTTGCATACATTTATGTACCGGGTGTGTGTGAGTGTGTGTGTGTGTATGTGTGTGTGTGTATACTGTCTGCTTTCTTTCTAAATTTCTTCTAAAGAGTTAGCGTCTTATTGCATTATCCATCCTAATTTCAGTTACAACTAATGGACACATATACCTAGTGACTACTAAATTAATCATTGTAACTGGATTCTAATGATTCTATTTATCTTTTTTATTATGGGTATGGGAAGAACACTCCTCAAATTTAATATAAAACATAAAACAGGTCATTTAGCCTAAAGAGCCTTAACAGAGCTTCTAAATGTGGCTTCTTTGGATAATAGCACATTTTTGCCTTTTAAGGCATTTGTTTCCCTACTGGTTCATTCTTCAAGATAAATAGCTGTTTCCATATTTTATTGGAAACAGACCATGCAAAATTGGACCCAATAAGCAACCTCTATCCTTAGAGTACATTATGAACCTATCTATAAGGTACTTACAGAGTTTAACAAGGAAAGGCAGACGTCTCCTATTGTATTAAGGCATAAGAAAGTAAAATCATCATGTTTCACATCTCATTGGAGAACTCTGAGAGATACATTTTATTCTCAGGAAATTTAAACATATCATAAAATAAGTATAACATATACATAACATATACAAATCAAGATAATAACATATTCATAACATATACAAATCAAGATAATAATTCCTTAATTATATCTAATATGGATGACACAGGGAAGAATGTATTTTGAGAGACCAACTGTGAAAGGAAAATGTTAATATAAATTTTCCACAAAAGTGTAAATAGTTCAGCAGTCTATCCTGTAAGGTACTTGAAAAAAATTCTTAACTAAGTAAAGAGATGAATTAGTTGTTTAGCAAATGACTGGTATTCTGGGAAAGTACTTGAGTTATGCTTTGGATAAAAGTGAGTCACTCTTCTTGAAAGACCTAAAATACAGCATCCAGGGGACCTCCATTATCCTGCAGAACTAGCACAAAGCTTCCACACTCCAGCTTTCAGCTCTATCGCCATGATAACAAGCAACCCCATAAAACTGTCTCTATACCACTGCAAGATTTTCAAAGATAGTGTGGATATTTAAGCTGATTGTATAGAATAGAATCCTTAATAAATTTGGAACTGTTGGCCATTTTAAGGATATTCACAGACTACAATAGAACTTTATATTCTTGCAGCAATAATTGACACAAAAATAGCCTCATGTGGTGACTTTATTCTTACAAGCTTTCTTTGAAAAATGATGCAACAAAATGTTTCACTTCATTTATGCTCTCTTCCTGGCTAATGTGAAATTGCATTAAATCTTTCCTAGGGCCTGGAGTTAGACTGTGGTAGACTTTAATTTTCTAGTTATAAATTTGAAAGAAAAAGCAGAACAGAAGATAAAAGAGAAAAAAAAGAAATAGAACATTAAGTTTAGTAAACATGCAGTAGACCATTTTCCCTTATAATTTATCACTCTTTCTACAAATATTTAGTGAGTCCCAACTCTGTATCAAGTACATATTTTAACTACTAGGAATACAGAAATAAACCAAACAGAAAAATTTACATTAGAATAGAAGACAAAAGATAAACTGGTAAACAAACACATTTAAAAGAATTTCAATTAGTGTTTGTGCTCTGGAAAAACTGGAGAGCACTCTGATAGTGACTGGTCTGGGTTAGGAGCGCAGCTTTAGATTGGACAGGTATTTTTAAGCACTATGGGAAGATGAAGATCTACTAGATGGTTTTAAGAAGGAAGAAACATCTAATTTACATTTTTAAAGGATCTTATTGGCTGCTGTGCTGGTAGTAGATCATAAGACTACAAAAGTAGAAAGAAGGTAACCAGTTGCAAAGTTATTGCAGCAACTCAGAAAAGCAATGGCATCCTGGTCTAGTGTTTAGAAAAAAAGATCATCAGAAATAGACCAGTCTTACACCTTGGTGGTAGAGCACACATGAATTGCCAATGGATTGTATCTGGAGGTGCACCGGAGAAGAAAATGACAACCCTCTCCAGTATTCTTGCCTAGGAAACCCCAAGGACAGAGGAGCTTGGCGGGCTACAGTCCATAGGGTCTCAAAGAGTTGGACAAAACTGAATATGACTGAGCATACCTTAGTGGTAGAGCACACATGAATTGCCAAAGGATTGTATTTGGAGGTTAGGTAAGGAGAAGAATCAGTAAAATTTCTTAGTTTATGAATGTGATATGGTGCTGCTTACTGACACTGAAAAGCCTGGAGAGAAGCAGATTAGGGGAAATGGTTCTTGAGGGTTGTCCTGTGGCTCTTGAATTAGGGTAGGATACATTCTGCTATGGTAATAATAACTACAAAATCTCAGGGACTTATCATTACAAAGATGTATTTCCCACTCAGCCTACAAGATCAATGTTCAGGAGTGAGGCTATGCGCTGCTGCTGCTGCTAAGTCGCTTCAGTCGTGTCCAACTCTGTGGACCCCATAGATGGCAGCCCACCAGGCTCCTTTGTCCCTGGGATTCTCCAGGCAAGAACACTGGAGTAGGTTGCCATTTCCTTCTCCAGTGCAGGAGAGTGAAAAGTCAAAGTGAAGTCGCCCAGTCATGTCTGACTCTTAGCGACCCCATGGACTGCAGCCTACCAGGCTCCTCTGTCCATGGGATTTTCCATGCAGGAGTACTGGAGTGTGTCACCACTGCCTTCTCCACTACATGGTCCCTAAAGACCCAGGATGATAGCGGTTCCACCAAGCGGTAGGTACATTAATTGAATTACAATGCTCCCTCAGTTGCTAAAGGCAAAGAGAGAGACTAGAGAATTATTCATGTTTTCCCTGGAAAACAAATGTTCACATTTCGTTGGCCAGAACTAATCTCACAGCCCCACTTAACTTCAAGAGGTCTGGGATATGCGGAGCAAATTGAAACTTTGTTGAGATTTCTGCTTTTGCTATAGACCTGTGGTTTCTGAGATGCCTGTGAGTAATTCTTATTTATTGTCTGCCTTTCGACACCATGCAATTTATTGAAATTTTAGTCAATCAGCCAAAGGGATTTCTTGTCAAACCAATCACTAAGAGCTAAGACAATCATGGCTAACATATTTCTTTAAATCTGAACATTCCAAAATAGTAGGTAACTTAGCTATCAAAAGTCTCAACAAAAAAAGAGATAACATACTCAACTGAGGAAAATTCAAGTGTGATTTGTGAAGGGCCCTTAAAGCACACGCGCACACATACACACACACACACACACACACCACCACCACCACCACCACACACACCACACACACAAACACTTTTACAGTCCTAAATCCCAAAGAGATAAGGAGAAGCATTTATCAGAACCCAGAAGGAGACCATAATATAGAGAAGACAGCCTATAAAGAAGCAGCAAAATGCTCCTCACAACCAAACGAAAACTGACCAAGAGGAACCACTTGATATAACTACTTAACCTCACTCTCACTGTTTCCCATCTCCAAATGTGACTACAAATAGCCAAGTCCGATAGGAAGCTAGAATACAGGGGAGCCCATGGTCTATACAGGTTGCCTCACAGGGCAAAAAAAAAAAACAGGATGAAGACAGGTGAAGAATCAAACAACTGGTGGTATACACAGAAGATATCTGACACAGAGAAACCTCTGCCTAAGTTTTCCTCACATGAGGCAGTATATATAGTGGATATGATCATTCTACTCAGGATCCTGCATGTAGAGTCCGTATATATAGAATGTTTACCTAAAGATTATATGCTACACGCCCAAAGGACAATTAAAAATGCTGAGCACCAAAGAACTGATGCCTCTGAACTGCGGTGCTAGAGAAGACTCTTGAGAGTCAACTGGACGGCAAGGAGACCAAACCTGTCCATCCTAAAGGAAATCAGTCCTGAATATTCACTGGAAGGACTGATGCTGAAGCTAAAGCTCCAATACTTTGACCACCTGAGGCAAACAGCTGACTCATTGGAAAAGATCCTGATGCTGGGAAAGATTGAAGGCAAGAGGAGAAGGGGATGACAGAGAAATGAGATGGTTGGATGGCATCACCAACTCAATGGACATGAGTTTGAGTAAACTCCAGGAAATGGTAAAGGACAGGTAAGACTGGTGTGCTGCAGTCCATGGGGTCACAAAGAGCCAGATGTGACTAAATCACTGAACAACTCAGAAAAAATTTTTTAAGATTTAGAAGTTTTAAAAGATTGAAACATTTTTGAGGAATAGGTGTAATTATAGTAATTATATAGTAAATATAGTAATTATAACATTTTAATGACTAAATATCATCCTTATGTTGTAAACAAATAGCATGAATATGAGAAATTACTGGTATACTATTTTAAATTACAATATACAGTGAAGCTAGCATTACAAAAATATGTCTAAGTATCATGTAAAATTCAACTGTAGTCATAGTTTTTATCTTTCCTTAAAATTATGGTTTCAACCACTTATGCATGTGTTCAGGCTCCAATATGAAATTTTTGTTTAACTTAATATAAATGTGCAAAATTTAATGCAAGTTAACATATACACCAATATATTCCATAGAGTCCATATAATATATACAAACATATATATATATACGATTAGAAGAATTATTAACAAAAATTGGTATCTGTTCTTGAGCAATGATTGCTGTAAGAATAAAATGTACATGAATATTTCAATGTTCTTTAGTATGTGATAATGCCAACTATCAGACAAACTCATTGGAACAAAGATTATACTGGAGGCCAAATATAAAATCGCTGAGATAATTTGAGCAAGAATTGAACTAAGCCATGGAAATGGAAATTGGAGAGCCTGAGGTATCAAATAGTAAGGGAACCTCCAAAAAATATTACAAAGAAATCATTTAAAGTCAGTGATTTATTGGATGTAATATTGGATATCAAGGGATATGTAAGAGATCAACATCTAAGGTGATACATAATGCTGCATTACTCTGTGATCAGGTTATTTTTATACAATATGATTGTGAAATGCCTGTGGAGCATCCAAGTGGCAATGTGAAAGAAGCGATTGTTTTAGTCACAGCCAGGCAGCTAAATATATTAGATTCAAATATTAATATGTGATCAGCTCCTTCTCCATTCAGACCACTCTAATGAACTTCTGAAATTTAAATACTTTAAGATATTTATTGTTATTATTAAAAGGTTAATGATTATAGCTTAAATATGTAAATACTATATGTGTTGAAGAATGGGTTCTAGCTTATGGTGGATGCAGGCATTATTCATCTTTTACTGCCTTTTGCTGTTGCAAACCAGCAGTTCAAAGAGAGAACATTTAGATGCTAATGCTCAGATACCAGGTTTATAGTCTATAGTCCCTGATCCCCATTATCTCACACAGCATCTTGGTTTGAGTCACTCATAGATGTGCAGAATCAAAGTCCTGTCACCAAAGTACCCCTGGTCATTAGTCAGTCAAAGAGGTGATGCTATCATTCTTCAAATTTCTAACAGCCAAGGAGAATAGGTGAAGTGAGGTGGGCCAGACCTCAGGCATGGAGAGAGATGAGATGGGTGAAAGTCATTGTTCCATAAATTCATAACAGGCATTGATTGCCAGGAGTTAGGATTATAACTAATAGACTCTTTGAGGTAGGTGATAAATCTCAGCAAATAAACCTAACAGACATACATAGAACATTCGATAACAACAGCAGTAGAATACACAATCTCCTCAAGGTACATGGAACATTCTCCAGGACAGATCACAAATTAAATCACAAATATGTCTTTAAAAATTGAAGTATGTTGAAATCATATCAAGCACCTTTTTGACCACAACAGTATGAAACTAAAAAGCAATTGCAAGAGAAAAACTGGAAAACTGACAAATATGTGGTGATTTAACATGTTCCTGAAAACAATCAAAAAGTAAATAATATTATATCTTGAAACTAATGCAAATGGAAACCCAATGAACCAAAACCTATGTAATTCTGCAAAAAGAGTTCTAAGAGGGAAGTGATAAATGCCCACAATTAAAAAAAAAATAAATAAAGATCTCAAATGAACACCTAACCAAACACCTCAAGGACAAACTAAGCCCAAGTGAGTAGGAAAAAGAAAGTCACAGCAGAAGTAAATGAAATAGAGACTAAAAAGACAATTAAAAAGATCAATGAAACAAAAAATTATTTTTTAAACATAAATAAAATTGACAAACCTGCACTTAAAGACACAGAGAGAGAAAATATGCAAACAAAAGGAAGAAACATTATAACTGATAATTCAAAAATACTGAGGATTATAAAAAGCTACCATAAAAAATTACATGCTAACAAATTAGATAACCTAGAAGGGATGGATAAATTCCTAGGAACATAAAATCTACCCAGACTGAACCATGAAGAAACAGAAAATCCAAACAGACCAATTACTTATAAGCAGATTGAATCAATAATCAAAAACTCCCAAACAAACAAAAGTCTAGGACCAGATGGTGTCACTGTTAATTCTACCAAACATTTAAAAAAGAATTAATACCAATCCTTCTCAAACTCTTCCAAAAATAGAAGAGAAGGGAACACTTCCAGACTCATTTTATGAGGCCAGAATTACCCTTACACCAAAGCCAGACAAAGACACTACCAAAAAATAGGGCAAAATCCCAAATGAACATAGATGCAAAACTTCTCAACAAAATGTTAGCAAGCAAAATTCAGCAGTACATTAAAAAGATCATACACCATGATTAAATGAGGTTTGTTCCAGGGATGAAAGGACAGTTCAACATCCACAAATCAATCAACACGATACAATATGTTAACAGAATGAAGGATAAAAATTGTATGATAATTTCAAGGGATGCAGAAAAGCATTTGAAAAAATTTAACATGCTTTTATGATTTTAACAAAATTCTCAACAAGCTGACTGTATTGATAGAAGGAACATAACTCAACATAATTAAAGATGTATTCAACAAGCCCACATCCAACATCATACTCAACGGTGAAAAGCTGAAAGCTTTTCCTCAAGATCAGGAGCAAGTCAAGGATTTCCAGTCTTACCACTTTTTTTTTCAATATTAGTACTAGAATACCTAGCCAGAAAAACCAGGCAAAACAAAGAAATAAAAGGCATCCAAATCTAAGAGGAAGATTTTAAACTGTCTCTGTCTGCAAATGACATGATACTATATATCAGTTCAGTTCAGTTCAGTTCAGTCGCTCAGTCGTATCCGACTCTGCAAACCCATGAATCGCAGCATGCCAGGCCTCCCTGTCCATCACCAACTCCCGGAGTTCACTCAGACTCACGTCCATCGAGTCAATGATGCCATCCAGCCATCTCATCCTCTGTCGTCCCCTTCTCCTCTTGCCCCCAATCCCTCCCAGTATCAGAGTCTTTTCCAATGAGTCAACTCTTCGTATGAGGTGGCCAAAGTACTGGAGCTTCAGCTTTAGCATCATACCTTCCAAAGAAATCCCAGGGATGATCTCCTTCAGAATGGACTGGTTGGATCTCCTTGCAGCCCAAGGGAATCTCAAGAGTCTTCTTCAACACCACAATTCAAAAGCATCAGTTCTTCAGTGCTCAGCCTTCTTCACAGTCCAACTCTCACATCCATACATGACCACAGGAAAAACCATAGCCTTGACTAGACAGACCTTTGTTGGCAAAGTAATGTCTCTGCTTTTGAATATGCTATCTAGGTTGGTCATAACTTTTCTTCCAAGGATACTATATATAGAAAACTCTAAATATTCAACAACAACAAAATCCTGTTAAAACTAATAAACAAATTCAGTAAAGTTGCAGGATACAAAATCAATATTAAAAATCTGCTACATTTCATTACACTAACAATGAACTATTGCAAATAGAGATTAAGAAACAATCTCATTTACAATAGCATCAAGAAGAATAAAATTACTTAAGAATAAATTTGGGGCTTCCCATGCCAGTCAGTCCAGTACTCTTGCCGGGAAAATGCCATGGACGGAGGAGCCTGGTGGGCTACAGTCCATGGGGTTGCGAAGAGTTGGACACAACTAAGCGATTTCACTTTCACTTTTCACTTTCCTGCACTGGAGAAGGAAATGGCAACTCACTCCAGTATTCTTGCCTGGAGAATCCCAGGGATGGGGGAGCCTGGTGGGCTGCCGTCTGTGGGGTCGCACAGAGTTGGACACGACTGAAGCAACTTAGCAGCAGCAGCAGCGGCATATCACTCAGTGGGTGAAGAATTCGCCTAAAATGCAGGAAATGCAGGAGACATGGATTCAATCGCTGGGTGGGGAAGATCCCCTAGAGGAGGGCATAGCAACCCACTAGAGTACTCTTGCCTGGAGAATAGCAATGGCAGAGGAGCCTGGAGGGCTACAGTCCATAGGGTCACAAAGAGTAGGACATGACTGAACTGACTGAGCCTACAGGCAAGAACAAATTTAAACAAGGAGGTGAAAGATCTGTACCCTGGAAACTGAAAGGCCTTAATGAGAGAAATTGAAGAGACACAAATGAATGGAAAGACATTCCATATTCATGAGTCAAAAGAATTAGTACTGTGAAAATGTCCACACTAGCCAAAGTGAGATACAAATTTAGTGCAACCCCAATCAAAATTTCAATGGCATTTTTCACATAAATACTTAATAGTAAAACAATCCTAAAATGTGTATAGAACCACAATGACTCTGAATAGCCAAAGCAATCTTTGAAAAAAAACAAAGCTAGAGACATCACAGTTTTTTATTTCAATTATAGAATATGGCTATAGTAATCAAAACAGTATGTTATTGGCATAAAAACAGACACATAGGTTAATGGAACAGAATAGAGTCCAGAAATAATCCCATGCATAGATCGTCATTTAATTTTCAACAAAGGAGCCAATAATATACAATAGGAAAAGAACAGCCCCTTCAATATATGGTGCTGGAGAAAATAACAGCCACATGCAAAAGAATGAAGCTGGACCACTATATCACACCACACAAAAATCAACTCAAAAAAAGATTAAAAGACTTGCATGTGAAATCTGAAACCATAAAAATCCTATAAGAAAACACAGGGAGTAAGCCTCTTGACATTGATCTTGGTGATGAATTTTTTGGATTTGATACCAAAAACAAGGACAACAAATGCAAAAATAAATGAGTAGGACTGCATCAAACTAAAAGCTTCTGCTCAGCAAAGTAAACCATCAACCAAACGAAAAGGCACCTATGGAATGGGATAAAATATTTTCAAACCACATATCTGATAGGGGTTACTATCCAAAACATATAAGGAACTCATACAACTCAACAACAAAAATAAATAACCCAGTTTAAAAATGAAAAAAGAACCTGATAGGCGTTTTCCAAAGGCATACAAATGGCCAACAGGTACATGAAAAGTTGTTCAATGACACTAATTATCAGAGAATTTGTAATCAAAACCACAATGAGATATCATCTCACATCCATTAGAATGTTTATTATTAAAAAGACAAGAGATAATATCCTGGCAAGGATGTAGAAAAGGTAGAGCCCTCGTGCACTGTTGGAGGCAGTATATAAACTGATATAGCCATTATGGAAAACTGCGGAGCTTTCTCAAGAAATTAAAAATAGAATTACTGTATGACCCAGCAATCCCAGCTCTGGGTATATGTCTAGATGAATGAAATCAGGATCTTGGAAAGATATCTGTTATATTCTGTTCATCATAACATTTTAACAATATCCAAGGAATATTTTAAACAACCAAGTGTCTTTCAATGGGTGAATGGATCAAGAAAATGTGGTATAGATAGATAATGAAATATTATTTAGTCATTAAAAAGGTAAATCCTGTCACTTGCAACAACATGAATGAAACTGGAGGGCATTATCCTAAGTGAAAAAATCTAGACAGAGAAAGACAAATATTGCATGATATTTATACATAAAATGAAAAAAAAAAGTCAGGCCCACAGAAACTGAATAGAATCATGGTTTCCAGGGCCTGAGTATGGAGAGAAATAGAGATTGATAAAAGAGTATAAACCTTCAGTTATAAGATGAATAAGGTCTGAGGGCCTAATATATAACATGGTCATTATAGGTGATAACACTGTATTGTGTACTGAAATTCGCTGAGAGTAGAGCTCCATGTTCTCTCACACACACATACACACAAATAAAGCAAATATGTGAGGTGATTTAAGTGTTAACTCAATAAAGGGAATTCTTTCACACTTTATATGTATATCAAATCATTACATTGTGTACTTTAAACATATTACAACTTTATTTGTCAATTATACCTCAGGAACACTGAAAAAATAAATAAAGATCTTTGACTTCTCTGGGACAAACAAAATAAGTAACAGGTGAAGTCATGGGCAAATGTTGTTACCTGGGGAATGTGTAAAGCAAATGGCTGTGGATGGACTCTTAGGAAATACTGCATTTAACATGTGTTATTGACAAGAAATACTCATTACACTAAGGCTTCCGTGATGACTCGCTGGTGAATAGCCCAGCTGCAATGCAGGAGACGGGGGTTCCATCCCTGGGTCGGGGAGATCCCCTGGAGAAGCTCATGGCAACCCCTCCAGTGTTCTTGCCTGGAGAATCCCATGGGCAGAGGAGCCTGGCAGCTACAGTCCACGGGGTCACAAAAGAACCGGACACATCTTAGTGACTAAACAACTCATTACATGAAGTCAAACTATACTCACATTCACATTCACATTCTTAAAGAAATATTCTTTTAAGGACTTCTGACACTGAAAAATATTAATAAGGTTAACTGAAAGAAACACAAAATACACTGGTCGGTCCTTGATATAACAAACTGATAAATCCCTCTTTTCTCCTTCCCCGTGATCCTGGCCTCAGTTTAGACGGCTGGAGATGAGAAGAATGGTTCTTTTACACGTCATATTTTGGCCAGTTCTGCTGCCTCCCAGGTTTTGAGTTTCTGTCAGCTGTATCTCAGCCGCGCTTCTCTTTCAGTGGTTCACATAGCCTGCTATAGTTGGAAGGATGGACTCCATCTTCATTCCCTACTCTTTTTCCTTTCCAAGTCAGAGAGTTGCTTCCAGTTTTGTTTTGTTTTGTTTTACCTAGTTTATTTTTTCCTAGTTTTCCAACTAGTTTTGGAACAGCTTCATCCCAGTCTTCCAGTCACACTCTGTGCCATGAAATAGTTGCACACTATATAATTCCAGGTGCTGGGACAAGAAAATTTTACTTTCTCTTTCAATTTAAGATCAAAGGAAAGTTGAACCATCACCAAGAAACATCTCTGCATTGCACCATTTCTTGACACTACAGACAGAGCTGGTACAGGACTCAGAAGCAGGCTACCAACCCTGATGGAGCAAGCAGAGGAAGTGAGGCCTGGAAAACAGCTGAGACTTGAAGAATCAGGGACGTGAAAAACTGGCAATGCATGACTAATGTGTGAATTTTTGACTACTCTCTGAACATATTAATCCCACCATCTTACTCAGTGAATAAATACTGCATATTGATGTGAAGATTTCTGGTCTAAAAATTACTAATGGCATCATTACCAGTTCCTACAAAGTTCCTTAAATATAAAAGGGTGCTTGTCAGCTTACTGCTATTTTGATAACATCCAACTGAAATCTGGTTCCTTCTTTTTGACCATCTTTTTCATCACTCTGCTCTGACCTTCAGCTCTGGTTCGTTGATCTGGGCTGATCTTTTTCCCTGATGGCAGAGGAGAGAAAAGCATAAGAAGCCTGCGCCTCTGCACAGTCATCTATTACCAGCTGAAGATTTGGCAGATACAGAAGGGGAAATCAGGCTGTAGGGTCTTTATCTGACCTTCATTGTTTCTATCTATTTTAGGTTAGAAAAGATTTTAGAAGTGAGGGCTATTTTGTACAGTATGTCATAAGTTCTGGGCAAGTTATGCAGTATCACAAAGGCAGAATTCAGCAACAACAGGATTCATATCATTTCCTGCGACCATTTTCTCCTCTTTTCCTAAATGTTAAAAATTTTTCACCTTGTTAAATCCAAATAATGTCAATAATCTATAAAAGTAATTTATATTTCTGGTGGTAACAGAAATTTCATGAAATCATGTATCTCAGATTGGAGAGTTCTCAGAGGTAATCTACCTGATTTAAATAGCATTAGATAAGAAGACATACAATATAAAACAACAAACAGAGCAATCTTGCTCATATACTCTAGCACAATCTTTGCTTGTAATTTATCAAGAAAAATTGGCCAGGAGTTTTGATTTGACTGGGACATACCTCGTTTTGACTATCTTTATGATACTAGCTGTGGACTACTCTCAAAATTCATATGAAGTTCTAACCCACAGTGTGATGGTATGGGCTTTGGGAAGTAGTTAGGGTTAGATGAGGTCATGAGGGTGAGGACCTTATGATAGTGTTATCATTGTATAAGAAATAGAAGAGAGATAAGGAGGCCACCTGCAAGCCAAGGACCACGCTCTCACCAAGACCTGGATCAGCTGGCATCTTCATCTTAGACTTCCCAGCCTCCAGAACTATAGTAAACAAGTGTTCAAGTCACCCCAAGTATGGTATTTTGTCATTTCAGCCAGAGAAGACTAGTACAATGCCCAGATGGAAAAATTCCCGGGGGGCACAGTGGCAAAGAATCTGCCCACCAATGCAGGAGATGTAGGTTTGATCCTGGGTTAGGAAGATCCCCTGGAGGAGGAAATGGCAACCCACTCCAGTATTCTTGCCTGGTGGGCTACAATGCATGGGGTCACAGAAGAGACAGTCACAACTGAGCAACAGACACATATAACGAAAAAGTAACCAAAATCACCAGAGAATTTAAGTTATCTTCCAAAATTACCATAATTGTAGGTGGAAATAGTATCATATGAAGGCACAGTAAATGTTATTCTCTTTTCCTCAACTCCCACATTTAATTCATAATCAAGTTCCATTACCAAATAATCACACAATAAATCCAACCATTTCTTTTCATTCTACTAAAGTCACCATCATGTTTCACCCAGATGGTGCAGCAGCCTCACAACCTGTCTCTCAGCTTCATCTCTGCACCTCCCACAAGCCATTCTCCCCATAGCAGCCAGAGTGGGTTTTCAAAAATAAAACACACCCTCCAGCTGAACAATTGCCAATGACTTTGAACTGCACTTAAATAAAATCCAAACTTCTTTCACATAGGTTTTCCTGAGTGCGCAGCCATTAAAATAAGCACTCTGTCTCATTCTCCCATCTCATGAGATGGGAGAATGGCATTGAAACATGTATACTATCAAGCAAGAAACGAATCGCCAGTTGATGTCAGATGCAGAATGCAGGATGCTTGGGACTGGTGCAAGGAGAGGACCCAGAGGGATGGCATGGGGTGGGAGGTGGGAGGGGATTCATGTTTGGGAACGCTTGTACACTCGTGGTGAATTCATGTCAATGTTTGGCAAAACCAATACAGTNAATAAGCACTCTGCCATTCTCTATCACACCATTCTGTCTAAATTCTGTAGAATATTGCTGGTTGATATTTTGCTTATCTAGGGGCTTCCCTGGTAACTCAGCTGGTAAAGAATTCACCTGCAATGCAGGAGACCCCGGTTCAATTTCTGGGTTTGGGAAGATCTGGTGGAGAAGGGATAGGCTTACCCACTCTAGTATTCTTGATCTTCCCTAGAGGTTCAGATGGTAAAGAATCTGCCTGCAATGTGGGAGACCTGAGTTTGATCCCTGGGTTGAAAAATCCTCTAGAGAAGGGAACGGCTACCCACTCCAATATTCTGGCCTGGAGAATTCCATGGACTGTATAGTCCATGGGGTCACAAAGAGTCAGACATGACTGACCGACTTTCACTTTCATCTTTATTGGATGTAAGCTCCATGAGATCCAGAACTGATTTATCTAGCTACATCCCCAGCTCCTAAGAGAGTCTGACACAGAGTTAGTCTAACATATTTTTTAAGTGAATGAATAAATTATATAATTTCAGAGGACTAAAGAGGCCTACCTATAGAAATCTATTCCCTTTATTTGCCATAGTACCAGACGTTTCTATCATTAAAATCATTTTTATGAATACAATTTTATTAAAATATAAGAATGTAAGTGAAGTGAGGCTTCCCAAGTGGCACTCGTAAAGAGCCTGCCTGCCAATGCAGGAGACGAGACTTAAGAGATGCAGTTGGGAATCCCTGCTTGGGAAGATCCCCTAGAGGAGGGCATGACAACCCACTCCAGTATTCTTGCCTAGAGAATCCCATGGACAGAGGAGCCTGGCAGGTTGCAGTCCATATGGTCACACAGAGTCAGGCACGATGTAAGCAAAGTAACCCACTAAGATATGATTAATTATTAAAACTTTCATATAATTAATCAACCATAGATGAAAACATTGCTTCAACAGAATGGATTTTAAGAGGAGGGGAGAGGAGGAGAGTAGAATTTGGAAGTTACTTCTAGAAAGAGAAAGTAATACAATGGGAAAGCTTTGAGTAGCTAGAGCAATTCATAGAGGACAATGAGTGAAGGGGTCACCTGACCTACAATTTTGAATAAGTCCTGCTCTAAGAAAAGTGTACGTAGTGAGTAACAGAGGCACCCCATGAACTCAGAATTTTATATCTCGTTTTATTCTCCCTCTCAAGTGTTAAAGTACCTCCCTGGTTATGCTCTCAGCTTTCATCTACCATCTCTGTGAACCAGGGAGTTGCATTGTCCCTGATAATCCACTGAATGGAGGAATTAGGACACTCTGTCACATGGTTGGAGAAGGAAATGGCAAAACCCACTCCAGTATTTTTGCCTGGAGAGCCCCACGAACAGAGGAGCCTCGGGGGTTAGTCCCCAGGGTCACAAAGAGTTGGACACAGCTGAGTGACAGAACAGCAGCTACTCTGTGAGCCGCTCACCACTAGATCTGAGATTCGGCCCTGGCTCTTCTCATTGCCAACCCATTCTTCCACAGTGTCCACTGGACCTCTAGCTCAGAAGAGTCTCACTAAAAGCTCCATGAGCTGGTAAGATTATCGTGTTCTGTGAGTAACATGAGAGGTGTGAGTGATGCACTTTGCTGTTGTTCAGTCACTGAGTCGTGTCCCACGCTTTTGCAACCCCGTGGACTGTAGCCCACCAGGGTCCTCTGTCCATGGAATTTCCCAGGCAAGAGTGCAGGAGTGGGTTGCCATTTCCTTCTCCAGGGGATCTTCCTGACCCAGGGGTCGAACTTACTTCTCCTGCATTGGCAGGCAGATTCTGTACAGCTGAGCCAACACGGGAGCCCTGAGGTGGGGTCTGGAGGGAAGCAAATTACAGGGGTGAAATGATTTTGGAAACATCAGTAACCTCACAACTAGTCTCCTATCCTGCTCCACCTACGTCTAGATTGTTGCTCACATATTCACATCACTTAATTGCACCTTGCTTTGCGATTCATTCATTACGCAGTCAACAAATATTTCTTGAGCATAGATGAAATGATAGGCATTGGTCTAAGTGCCTGGGACACAGTAAAGAACAAAATTAATTCCTTTTCTTTATTATTACAAGGCTTTCAAGTTTCTTAATGGATATATATATATATTTTTTTTTATTTTTTTTTAATTCAGGTCTACCATCTCTTCCCTTAGATATCCTTATCCTAACTCCACTGGCAAATCAATATTTATTAAAGTTAATGAAATTGAGTAGAAAAGGAGAGAGTAGATGGATGTTCTATTCTGACCCCACATGCTGCACCCAGGTCATGTTTGTCTTATGTTGTTTAGGGTTTAAGGAGAATTGCAGAAGAATGGCCAATGTAGAAAACAACTAAAAGCAATAATTCAGTGTTTTCAAAGTATGGTCTTTGGACCATAGACCTCTGTGGTCTAGGATACGTGTTAAAAGTTAAAATTCTAAAATCTCAACCCAAATCTACTATGTCAAAATCCCCTAGGCACATCTGCAGTAATCCCAAAGATTCTTAGACAATTTCAGGTCTGACCAACACTGTTTTAGGCCTCAAATTAGAGCCAGGCACTATCACACAATGTACTTCACTTGTTCTGAGTGCTATATCACTTATAAATGATTTTTTTTTAATCTCTTCTGTTGACACAAGTTCAGTTGCTAGTACCTGATAGACAAATGACCAAAAAAAAAAAAAAACAAAGCAGCCACTTTAGATAAGCCTGAAGTTAAGATGTATATCTAAAGCTTATCAAGCATCTGATTGACACAATCATTTTTGTGGAAGTTCTGCAAAGGGCAGACAGCATCTCTGCAAAAGCTATCTAGTGATGTTTGACTTTGGTTCTTTTCATTTTAGCGGAATAATTAACTCAAATAAAGGCAGCTTCTTTATCTAAATATCCCTCAACAATTATTCCAATTTTCTGCTTGACTTTAGTGCTGAAGATCTGGCTGATTGGTACCAAGACAATATACTGCCACCATTTTTAATAATATAATTACAATTATTACAAATTCAGTTATGAAATCAGAACTATATTTATTGATAGGAGCACCTGCTTTTCCAAATGAAGGTAGCTTTCATTACCATGGGTAACTCTACCTTGATTTCCTTGCACTATTTTAAATTATCACTCTAACTATTTGTACTCTCATCAAGGCATTTATCTAATGAAATACTTTAAAACTTCTTCCCCAGAAACTAACACACAGTTGTAAATCAACTGTACTCCAATAAAAATTTTTTAAGAAACTATTTCCACAGATAATGTCAGAACATAATGACATCAAAATGGCCCCATAATGTAGTCCCACTGGAGTTTATTTAAACTTTTTATTTGAATATATGGAAAAATAAAAAGGAAGGGTACTTCCACGGATTAAAATATAATCCTCATGAGACTCTATTAAGTACAAGTTCTTCCTGACTTCTAATATTTTTTAAAAGATTTTGTGCTGTGTAAAATCTTTATTATGGCTATCTATTTAAGGCTGAGTATTATAAAACTCTCCAAATTTATTTCCCCTATTCTGAGAAAGAAACCACCACTTACAACCACTGAAAATATAGCTCTTTGTTTTTACCATTAGACATAGATTCAAATTAACCAGTGTTATTTTTCAGATTAATCTGCTTTATATGCTACTTCATTTTATCACTTCTTTTACTACAAGTAATATATAAATCCAGCCCACCTCCAAAATAAAGTCATTTACATTTAATTTATTGATTCTAACATAACTTGGTAAAGAGTGGTAAGAAACTTGCAGCAATTTGAAGGGCAGAGTTTTTAAGTCTAAAGTTTACAGAGTATTAAGCTATCTCCAGAAAAACATCAGTAGCTAGAGTTTTAGGAAGAAATAGTGGCAGTGGCTCCATAACCTCCATCCTCATAGCTCATACCCAGTCCTGCTCCAGGCCCAGGATCCTATTTCATCTTTATTTTCAGCCTTCTTCCCAGAGTTTCTTTATAGACCAGGAGTTTCTGGGATACATATAGAGGACGGTACAAAAAAAAAAAAAGAATCAGAGAAATCTGACTGTAGAGAGAAATCTACAACAGGCAAAGGAGAGTATAGGAATGAAATTTACTATGGTTCAATCAGTTCAGCCCAGAAAAGATGAAACGGAAGTAGTTCCTTTCTCCTATTCCCATACTAATGGAAGAATATCATCAGGCTACTTTTGGAGGAGTTTTGAAGAGATCTTAAAACCAGAAAAGCAAAAAGTACCACATGCTACACCACCTCTTTTAGGTCAAAAGATTTGAGTGGTTGCTTTCCAGAGGTTGGTTGGAGGCAAGGAAAGTTGACAGATTTAGAGAATAAAAATGCACAGCCACTAGTTAAATATGAATTTCAGATCTTAAAAATGAAAGGTTTTTAGTACTTAGTATATAGTCCCCCAATATTGAGGACAGATACTAAAATAGTATTCAATATTTATTCAAAGTTCTAATAAAGCTTCCCATTGATCTCTGGGAGAGCAGACAGATGAGAACAGAGCTCTCTGAGAGCCTTGAAGTACAAACAAATAATAGGAAAGTGCCCCAAAAAGAGCTAGTAGGATAGAGGCTGTCTCTAGAGAGAGAAAAAAGAGAAAACAAGGAGACAGAACACCTTCTAGGAAATTTATCCTATCTCATTGGAATGGGAAAAAGATGAAACCTGTCATCTGATTGCTCAACAAGGATATCCAGATGGTTTAGGAGAGAAAGGACTGACCAGAGAAGTTAAAGTATTTTAAGAATTAAAGAACATGTAAGAACCACATGCTAAATGATTGCATCACTAGAGCTAACCTACATGCATGCATGCTAAGTCACTTCAGTGCCATCTGATTCTTTGCAACCCTATAGACTGTAGCCCTCCAGGCTATGGGATTCTCCAGGGGCATATGTATACCTAGGGCTGATTCATGTTGATGTCTGGCAGAAACCAACACAATTCTGCAAAGCAAGTATTCTTCCATTTAAAAATAAATAAATTTTTTTAAAAAAAGAATACTGGAACGGGTTGTCATGCCCTTCTCTAGGGGATCTTCCCACCCAGGGATCAAATCTGTCTCCTGTGTCTCCTGCACTGCAGGTGGATTCTTCACTGCTGAGCCACTGGGGATATTTAACCTAGTAAACAGTAAAGAATAAAACAGATGAAACACATTAAGCCTGTTGATGAGTCTTATAATAAAATCATTGTGTTTAAATTTGCCATTGAGACAGTAACTAAAGAGTTTTCCTTCAACCAATTTAAGACATATGTATGAAACTTGACCCTGAAGGGTCAAAATTTTAAACTCAAAGCAATTCACAAAAAAATTTAAAAAGCACAGTCATAATCTGCTCACTACAGAGGACAGTGTTGCCTAAGAACTTGCAATTTCTCTAATAATAAATCCATTCAAGAAAAAAAAAATTGTTTGACTGCTTATCTGAAACTTGCCAAACAAACGTTTTGGCTGAGTAGTCAGGTGAGATATCATTCATGAGCGAGTTTTGTGCAAGGTTTCTAACTTAAGCAAGCTGCTTTCCCTGCCCCACCTCCCAGTTCTTTCAGGTACCAGGAGAAATCTGCTACATAGAAATGTTTATTTGAAATTATTAAGTCCATGTGATCAATTTGAATTTTATTCAAATTATCCTTCATCAAGAATATCAAGCTTTTTGGTTTCAATGATTTGTGCTCAGATATATTGAGTTAAATTCTCCCTAGATTCAGAACTTAAAAGTCCATATGATCAGGCAAATGATATTAAGGCATTCTTAATCTTCTTAATAATTCCCTTTAAGAAAATATTTATAAACTTTAGTAAACAATAAGTTACAAAAAAACCTTCCTAGCAAAGATATTACGCTGTCATTCATCATTTAATGATCTTACTAAGATCAGTTTTTATTAATCTGTCTTCTTTTATCTCATCACAAACACTTTGACATCTAAACTACCAACTCTCATTCTAGGAGCTCAAAATCAAGGTAATATTAATATGATATTAGATTACTTTATACAAATAAGGAAACTTGTTATATGAGAGAGATGACACTGCAAATCAATGAGAAGCCAGTCAATAAACAGACTGAGAAAACTAGTCATCCTTCAGGGGAAAAAGACTGAATTCCTACCTCATAGTAAAACCAAACATCTATCACAAAATGGACTAAAGCTTTAAACATAAAAAATAAAAGCAGAATTTCCAAATTTTTAGAAGACAATCTACTAGATTATCTTCATGCTTTCAGGATAGAGAAAGACTGAAACAGTAAAAAGTAGCTATCGTTTATTAAAAGTTCAGTCAGTTCAGTTGCTCAGTCATGTCCAAGTCTTTGCGACCCCATGAATCACAGCACACCAGGCCTCCCTGTCCATCACCAACTCCCGGAGTTCACTCAGACTCACGTCCATCGAGTTGGTAATGCCATCCAGCCAACTCATCCTCTATCATCCCCTTCTCCTCCTGCCCCCATCCCTCCCAGCATCAGAGTCTTTTCCAATAAGTCAACTCTTCGCATGATGTGGACAAAGTACTGGAGTTTCAGCTTTAGCATCATTCCTTCCAAAGAAAACCCAGGGCTGATCTCCTTCAGAATGGACTGGTTGGATCTCCTTGCAGTCCAAGGGACTCTCAAGAGTCTTCTCCAGTACCACAGTTCAAAAGCATCAATTC
>SJYQ01004059.1:385805-398589 GCA_006410935.1 Redunca redunca
GGAAAAACCATAGCCTTGACTAGACGGATCTTGTTGGCAAAGTAATGTCTCTGCTTTTCAATACGCTATCTAGGTTGGTCATAACTTTTCTTCCAAGGAGTAAGCATCTTTTAATTTCATGGCTGCAGTCACCATCTGCAGTGATTTGGGGGCCCAAACAATAAAGTCTGACACTGTTTCCACTGTTTCCCCATCTATTTCCCATGAAATGATGGGACCAGATGCCATGATCTTCATTTTCTGAATGTTGAGCTTTAAGCCAACTTTTTCACTCTCCTCTTTCGCTTTCATCAAGAGGCTTTTGAGTTCCTCTTCACTTTCTGCCATAAGGGTGGTGTCATCTGCATAGCTGAGGTTTTGATATTTCTCCCAGCAATCTTGATTCCAGCTTGTGCTTCTTCCAGCCCAGCATTTGTCATGATGTACTCTGCATATAGGTTAACTAAGCAGGATAACAATATACAGCCTTGACGTACTCCTTTTCCTATTTGAAACCAGTCTGGTGTTCCATGTCGAGTTCTAACTGTTGCTTCCTGACCTGCATATAGGTTTCTCAAGACGCAGATCAGGTGATCTGGTATGCCCATCTCTTTCAGGATTTTCCACAGTTACTTGTGATCCACACAGTCAAAGGCTTTGGCATAGTCAGTAAAGCAGTAGTAGATGTTTTTCTGGAACTCTCTTGCTTTTTCCATGATCCAGCAGATGTTGGCAATTTGATCTCTGGTTCCTCTGCCTTTTCAAAAACCAGCTGGAACATTTAGAATTTCTTGGTTCACGTATTGCTGAAGCCTGGCTTGGAGAATTTTGAGCATTACTTTACTAGCGTGTGAGATGAGTGCAATTGTGCGCTAGTTTGAGCATTGTTTAGAAAACATTAAAATAAAAGTTTCTGCTCACCAAAATAGAGAATGAATTAAGTGCCAATCTAGGGGAAACAGCAAAGCCTATTCATTCAGATTCCTCTTGGTATCTTGGAGATAAGGATGTACGTTTCCTCTGGGCACAAGGAGAGCACCTCACATGTGCTTCAGGGGAAGTTCCTTGCTGCACATGCCATTTCTCAGATTTCTCCAGCTTAAAATATTTAATCTGCCAAGATACTATATTTTGGAGTAACGTGTTCTGAACTCTATCGACAAGCACACATACCCTAGACACTCCTATACATGTGTAGCATGAGACATGTTCAAAAATGTTAATAAGAGCAATGTTCATGTAGCAGAGAAATTGATAAAAATCCAAGTACCCATCAAAAGGAGATTAGATAAGGAGAATATTATTTANNNATAGGCTAATTGCTATATATAATTCAACTATATACTAATACATACCACACATAATATTAGATCATTTTTGTATGCATAATATTACTTCGTAAAAAAAAAATCACAAAACACTATATATAGCATGATGCCATCGAATACAGCTGAAATAAGCAAAACTGAAAGTGCCTCATTTATGTTTATATGTGGTAATTTTTCTAAAGCAAAGTAATACAGAATATTATTGCTGTCAAAAAAAAGAGAGTGAGAAGCACAAATATCTTCAGTGTTATAAGTAATTTGATGATTATTAGTGGAGAGGTGTGCTCATAAGGATTTGTTGTTATTATGTTTAACAAATTTAAGTTACATGTTCTGTTGTGTGAGTCAAATAGTACATACCAATGTTGATTAAAGAATTAGAGCATTGCAAATTGAGAGAGTAGCATTGACATATATCCACTACAGTGTGTAAAATAGCCAGCGGGAAGCTGCTGTGTTGCACAGGGAGCACTGCTCTGTGATGACCTAGAGGGGTGGAATGGGGGCATGGGGTGGGAGGGAGGCTCAAGAGGGTTGTTGGACAGCAGAAATTAACACAACATTGTAAAGCTAGTATATTCCAATTTAAAAAATCAAAATAAAAAAAAAAAAAACTTAGAGAACAAGATTTTAGCTGGGTTGACTGTAGCTCACTGATCTCCCATGGCAAATCTCAAGCCAAGAAATAGTCATAAAAGCAAATGAAAGTTAGCCGAAAAAGAAAAGAAAGAAATCAGACCACAAGCCATGGTTTAATTGTGTTGATCATAGTTTAATTGTGCAACATTAATTTTTTTTAATATTTTTTAATATATTGGTCTCCTTTTTATTGTCTAAAGCTAATTTTCTTAAGTAGCTATAACCCAAAACTAGACCATGGGGCTACCAAATCCAGGCATGTTAGGTATCATTCTTAAAAATAAGCCATCCCTTAGTCAGGGAGTTAGGGATGGACATATACACACTGTTATATTTAAAACAGATAATCAACAAGAACCTACTTGTAGCCTATGGAACTCTGTTCAACATTATGTGGCATCCTAGATGGGAGGAGAGTTTGGGGGAGAATGGATACGTGCATATGATGGCTGAGTCCCTTGCTGTATACCTGAAACTAACACAATATTGTTTGTTAACTGGCTGTACTCCGATAAAAGTAAGCCATCCCTGAACCACTGAAAACATTTATGTGGCCCTTTGCAGTGCTCTAGGAGGACATTCTTCTTCTGTAGCTGTGTCCTACAATTAACAGATGGTTACAAGAGAGTGCCAACTGCTGTGATCGAGAAGTTCACAGTGTGCTAGGAGCGTACATCTATGACACCACACAGAGAGAAGTAGATCAAAGACTTTCCAGGAGATGACATGTACGTGAAGTTCAAAGGACATAAAGGAATCGTCAAATGAATAAAGGGGTGACGAATTATTTAGAAAAATGTAGTCATTCGTTCTTAAAGTGCTACCAGGTATACTTGACGAACAGTTTAAGAGATCTTCAGGAATCATTTCTGGTGTTCCAGATTTGTACCCTACTTGGTAATTTTGGAATCTAATTCTTGAAATAAATTCAACTCTAGTACATATTGAAACACTGCTCTTGAATTCCAAGCTAGGATATTTAGCCTTTAGAGTTTCTTTTCTAAAGTCACTCTGAACCACCATATTGGTTTTAAAAGTCATGGAAATACAGTCTTGGAAGAGACTTGAATGATCATCTAATCCATTTCCTTTATCTTATACACATAATTCTAACAAACCCAGAATCTCGTGTGAATCAAGGTCAGAACAGTGGCATGTTTTATATCTCAATTAATGATCAAACGTACATTTTAAATTCCATTTTTACTTACTTTTCTCATAAACCATTTTAACTAATTAAGTAAGCTGGACTCATTCAAACATGAAAGAAACCATATTCTTCTTACTCTTCCCCATTAAGCCAGCTTCATGGACTCATCCTTTGACCCTTCTAGATGAAATCCCAGACAGATCCCATAGCTGTTCCAGTCACTCTTACAAATCAAATAAGTAGAAGCTTATTTTTTAACATTTTTTAAAAGTGTAGCCCAATATAAAAATCAAGTAAATCTGTCCAAGCCAGTGTAAAAATCAAAGGCAATTCAGAACCTCTTCCTTCCCCCAAATCACATCTGATGCTGATTTGGAAGCCCAAGGGATGAGGAAAGCTATGTGGTGGGGTCTGCCCTCTTCCTCCCCCATATGCTTCTCCCTCCAAGCCCAGAGTGTAAAGCCAAAGAAGAAGAAACAGAGCAGCTGTCTCACAGGACGGCCCTAGTCGGGATCTGGGATTTGCGTCCTATGTGTGTGACCGATATCCAAGGCAAGTCTTTTGTTTTTAATGGAGGGACAGGAGGAGACTTTGGCAGACACCTCCCACATCTCACTAGGAACTTCAGACAGCAAGACTGTCTTCCCAGGGGCACGTGCAGAGCCTCTTCTCCAGCCAGCTGCCTTCAACAAGTCCTTCCATTCCCTGTGTTCACCTTTGCTTCTTTGGACCACACCATCTAATGGTCTTCTTGGGCGGAATGGTTTTTAAGAACTCTCTATCAATATTCATAAGCTCCGCATCCGTCCCCAAGAAATCTTGCCTCTGCCCCGCCACTGGTGGAAATGCAACTTGCTTCTATTACAGCCTTCATTCGTCTATAACCAGAAAAGGCCAGCTCCAGCTTCTTACCTCTTGCCCTTTCAGACATGAGTTAAATACCAGCTCTGGGGTCCGTCTTCTGCTAAAGAACACAGACAAACTTTCAAACTTTCAAAAGGGCAGTTCTCCTCCTATCCATTACCTGTGCTGGGGGCACAGATGGTGGAGAAAAACAATCTAATACAAGACAACTTCCTCCAACAAATATTCTCTCTCAGCCTCTTCAGCCTCACCCTCTTATATGGATGCAGTACGGGTGATGGATTATTACTAAGAAAATTCATCTTGGACCACTCACTTTTCAAGTGCCACCTAGGTTAGAATGTAGAATGTAAGGTGGCACTCACTCACTTTAGGATGTAAGAGCCCCCATCAATGCTGTCAGCCTTTTGACCTCTACGGAAACACCAAGACAAGAGGAAGACATGGTACTGATATCTTGTTTCATTATGAACACACAATTCATGGCCTAATTTACTCAAATTCTTGTTCTCAGATCCACTTCCTGACACCCCACAACTCTTCTAGTACCATACATACCTCCAAAATACCCCCTAAATAATTTTTTATTCATAAGATGCAGACCTGAACTTTCCTTTTCTTCCCTTACCTTTCTTTTTTTTCTTTCCCTTACCTTTCTTTTATCCTTTT
Source organism: Redunca redunca (assembly GCA_006410935.1). NCBI lineage: Eukaryota > Metazoa > Chordata > Mammalia > Artiodactyla > Bovidae > Redunca > Redunca redunca. The sequence goes on from SJYQ01004059.1 coordinate 390,435, forward strand.
TCCAAATGGCTTTTAAAGGTCCATTGGAAGGTGTAGAAAAAGTAAAAATGACCTGTCAGTTATAGGATTCACCCTTCAGAGCCTGGGGTGGTATGAGGAAATCAGTGTACAGTCTCAGGCTAATGATTTGTCCCTTACACATATGAGGAATCATATCTAGAGAGGTAAAATAACGTGTTCGAGTTCACAAATGATTAGGGGCAGAGGTCCAATGGAGCCTTCCTGGGACCAAGAAATACTCTAATCAGAAGAATAAATTACATTACATATTATTAAGGATTTAGCAAACAATTTAAATAATTTAGGAGGCTTTTAAGTGTATCAATCTCTTGCTGATTTGGAAGCAATTTTTTTTTTTTTTAAATAGCACGTCTGTGGTTTCTTGAATGAGTAAGATAGTTTACAGTGCATTATCCTACTAATTCTGAAGATACAAATTCCCAGTCATTGAATTGTAAAGATTTCTTGGACATGTCAATCTTTGTATAAATTTGCAAAAATAAAAATAAAAAAGATTTAGAGGCACTAATGAGCATAATACCTCATAAGATTTTGAATTCCTGTGTCTTTTGTTAGAGGCACATCTGCCACCGTAAATAGACACACACAAACACACACCTGGCCCATCCAGTCAGAGAAGAAGAATTTCTAAAAAAAGGTTTATTTCCTTTTTAGAAAAAAAATTACTGCCTACTATGTGTCTAGCCCTATGTTAGACAGAGTGGAAGATATAAAGATGGATAAAAATATACCCTGCCTTCCAAAAACTGACATTTTTATTTTTTTTAAATCAATATATATTACAAGTATAAAAATGAAAGTACCAAGATAAAATAATATGGGTTCAGAAGAGGGTTCTCAATAAATATTTTTTGAATGGGTGAATGACCACTCTCTGGAGGAGGTGGCATTTGAAATGACATTTGAAAATGGGTAGAATGTGAACATGCAGAGACTAGAAAAGCATCTTAAATCAGAGGGACTAGCATAAGTGCGGGTAGGTGAGAAAGCACAAAGATAGAAACTACAGCTACAATTTCTGCCTGGCACATCATTTACCACCTTACAAGTATTCTCTAATTCTACCCTCACAGTAATGATGTTATTAGCATGATTTTACAGATCATAATAAGAGCTAACCTTTATCGAATGCCTATTGAATGCCCGGCATGTACTTAGGACTTGTATATAGTTTTATTTAATCTTCTTAACAAACCTATGATTTGAATAATGTGATGTCTCCATTTTCCAGTAAAGAAAATAAGGATCAGAGAGATGAAATATCTTGCCAAGGTCATGTGGCAAGTAATGATGAAGACTGATTTCAAGACCAGGTCAATTCCATTCCAGAGCCTTTGCTCTAAATTTCTGTTATACTCCTCTGGAAAATAGCAAGTTCAGTTTGGTCTGAACAAAGGGTATAAGCAAAGGATGATTGAAAATAAAATATTAAAAGTAGAACAAATCTTAAGTACTTGGCTATGTTGGGGCTTTATTTTATGGAAACAGAAAATTATTGAGACCTATTTGTAGGTTCTGGGCTTCAAAAGCCATTCACAACAGAGTTGTTTATTGCTTTTTAATCTAGATGTTAAATAGCTCATATTAACAATTTGTACTTGCTCTTGCCAAGTATACACTCTATGGGGTTGCAAAGAGTCAGACATGATTGAATGACTTCACTTCACTTCACTTTGCCAAGTATAAAGTCAGACTGCAATAAATAACCTTCCACAAATTCCAGAAAGTGATGGGAGAGAGGAGTGTGGTATGTGAGCTCCTCATTCAAAGATTGAGGAGAAAAGATCAAAACCACAGAATTCCCTGGTGGTCTAGTGGTTGGGACTCTGCACTTCCACAGCAGAGGAAAGTAAGGGTTTGATTCCTGGTCAGAAACTAAAATCCTGCAAGTTGTGTGATGTGACCAAAAAATAAAATTAAAGGAAAACCATAATTTTAAAAAAATAAAAAATAAAACCAGTGTCCCATCAGCCAAATCCTGGACACAAATATTTCATTTAGTCCACAATTGGTTTTAAATGATGGAAATTTCCACTTAAAAATTTGAGTTTCAGTCTTCTCTTAAAAATTCTGCAGATTTCACAATGCCATATTATACTACAACAAACAGAGTTTTTCTGCTTTAGACAGGTCATGCTCTCCAGCTTGCCACCACCCCTAACACTCTCTCTCTGTTTTTATTTAGCCTTTCCTTTATCTTTTTTAAACTTTCTGTGATTCAGTTCAGTTCAGTTCAGTTCAGTCGCTCAGCTGTGTCCGACTCTTTGCGACCCCACGAATCACAGCACACCAGGCCTCCCTGTCCATCACCAACTCCTGGAGTTCACTCAGACTCGAGTCAGTGATGCCATCCAGCCATCTCATCCTCGGTCGTCCCCTTCTTCTCCTGCCCCCAATCCCTCCCAGCATCAGAGTTTTTTCCAATGAGTCAGCTCTTCGCATGAGGTGTCCAAAGTACTGGAGTTTCAGCTTTAGCATCATTCCTTCCAAAGAAATCCCAGGGCTGATCTCCTTCAGAATGGACTGGTTGGATCGATTAATTATATAATATTTCAAACATACCAAAAAAAATCCCATAAGAAAATAGACACACTCAACCCACTAACTATTAAGCCATTTTGTCCTTCTGCTTAATATCAACTTTTTCTAATTTAAATAAAAAGTATTATGGGATTTTTTAATATTTCTGGTGGAGAGTGAGAACTTTGGAGTGCAATTTGACCATGCCAAATAAAGTTCAAATCTTCAAACATAGCCATATCTAGAGATATCTACCCTAGAAAAACTCTCATATACACACATGCATGAGACACACAACTTTCCCTTCTCTTATATAATCAGCTCACTTCACGTATTTATATTACTTCCTTCTGCTTGTTACCTGTCACTGATCTATTCTCTAATTGCCCACCAACATCAATATCACCTAGAAACTTAGGGATGCAAATTCTCAGCCCCTTGCCTAGATCTACTGAATCAGAAACTAATAGAGAGGAGATGGGCTCCAGAAATGTATACTTTAATGTTTGGAAAGCACTATTCTAGGATTACAGATGAACTTCATAGTGATATATCTTTAAAGCATTATTTGTTCCTATGTGAAGAGGATTGAATTATGTCCCACTCCCCCAAAAAAATTCATATGTTGAAGCCCTAACTGCCAATCTGTCAGAATATGATTATATTTAGAGATAGGATTAAGGAAGTGATTAAGTTAGAATGAAGGTTAGGGTGGACTCCAATCCAGTCTGACTGGTGTCTTCATAAGATTAAGGAAAGAAGTCTTAGAAGAAATCAAACCTGCTTACACCTTGATCATGAATTTCCACCCTTCAGAAGTGTGAGAAAATAAATTCCTGTTGTTTAAGCCACCTGGTCTGTAGGATTTTCTTATGGCAGCCCTTACAGCCTAATCAGTTCAGTTCAGTACAGTCACTAGTCATGTCCGACTCTTTGTGACCCCATGGACTGCAGCATGCCAGGATTCCCTGTCCATCAACAACTCCCGGAGTTTACTCAAACTCATGTCCATGGAGTCAGTGATGCCATCCAACCATCTTATCCTCTGTTGGCCCCTTTTTCTCCTGCCTTCAATCTTTCCCAGCATCAGGGTCTTTTCTAGTGAGTCAGTTCTTCCCATCAGGTGGCCTAAGTATTGGAGCTTCAACTTCAGCATCAGTCCTTCCAATGAATATTCAGGACTGATTTCCTTTAGGATATACTGGTTGGATCTCCTTGCAGTCGAAGGGACTCTCAAGACTCTTCTGCAACACCATTGTTCAAAAGCATCAATACTTCGGCACTCAGCTTTCTGTATAGTTCAACTCTCACTTCATACATGATTACTGGAAAAAACCATAGCTTTGACTATTCATACCTTTGTTGGCAAAGTAATGTCTCTGCTTTTTAATATGCTGTCTAGGTTGATCATAGCTTTCTTTCCAGGGAGAAAGTATCTTTTAATTTCATGGCTGCAGTCACCATTTGCAGTGGTTTTGGAGCCCAAGAAAATAAAGTCTGTCATTGTTTCCACTGTTTCCTCATCTATTTGCCAGGAAATGATTGAACTGGATGTCATGATCTTAATTATCTGAATGCTGAGTTTAAAGTCAACTTTTTCACTCTCCTTTTTCAATTTCATCATGAGGCTCTTTAGTTCCTCTTTGCTTTCTGCCATAAGGGTGGTGTAATCTGCATATCTGAGGTTGTTGATATTTCTCCCAGCAGTCTTGATTCCAGCTTGTGCTTCATCCAGCCTGGCATTTTGCATGATGTACTCTGCATATAAGTTAAATAAGCAAGATGACAATATACAGCCTTGACATATGCCTTTTCCTATTTGGAACCTGTCTGTTGTTTCATGTCCAGTTCTAGCTGTTGCTTCCTGACCTGTATACAGATTTCTCAGGAGGCAGGTAAGGTGGTCTGGTATTCCCATCTCTTGAAGCATATTCACAGTTCGCTGTGATCCACACAGTCAAAGGCTTTGGCATAGTCAATAAAGCAGAAATAGATGTTTTTCTGGAACTCTCTTGCTTTTTCAATGATACAACAGATGTTGGCAATTTGATCTCTGGTTCCTCTGCCTTTTTCTAAATGCAGCTTGAACATCTGGAGGTTCACAATTCACATACTGCTGAAGCCTGGCTTGGAGAATTTTGAGCATTACTTTACTAGCATGTGAGATGAGTGCAATTGTGTGGTAGTTTGAGCATTCTTTGGCATTGCCTTTCTTTGGGANCCTTGCTGTTCTTTTGAACTCTGCATTCAAAAAACCATAGCTTTGACTATTCATACCTTTGTTGGCAAAATGTCCTTTTCTCCTTTGCCTTTCACTTCTCTTTTTTTCTCAGTTATTTGTAAGGTCTAATACATACTAATAGATTAAGTGAAATCAGTATATTACTTTGTTATCCATATCAACTTTCTCCTCCATGAACTGCATGATTTTTATCCTGACCTCCACTATTCTGATCTCACATCTTCATTTAGACCCTTTTCCAGGTAAGTCCACCTAACAGCTCCCTCTTCCATACCCAGCTCTGTCCTGCCCTCTATACCTTTTCAGTCCAGTCTTGCTTGCAAATGTTCAACCACAGATCCATCTAAACCACCCATTCTCTGCTTGTCTGTCACCCAGCTGCTCATAATGAATTAGGGATACTAGTTACCCTGTCTTTCTCAGTTGTAGGCCTCATAAGAAAACACGCTGTTTTCTACCTAACACATATTGGTTGTGTGTTGAATGAAAACAGAATAAGCTAGATGTGAAAGCAAAAATTTGAGAAAACAAGTGTGTCATGCTGTACCAAAAACAAAGCTAAGGGAAAGTTTTCAGAATAAGGGAACTAGTACAGAAAATTTACATTACAAACAACATGAATATGAATTCAGCTAATTCTCAAATCAGACTTCATTGTGAACCTTGCAAATAACTGAGCATTTGCATCTGCTGAGGAGCACAGACAGCCAACAAATTCATCGAGGTTAATGAACAGCTAATCCGGCAAGATGAGGACATGCTGTGCATTCTAAGAGTAAGTATACAGTTCATGACACCGAAATGTCAAGTATAATGAAGCAACTTACTGTGATGTCTCTTAAGCCCAATTTTTAAAAGTTAATATTAGTTCTAAAATCAAAAAGAAAAGATAAGTGTACACAAGATTAAGAGGAAATGGGCCAAAAAAATTTCCTTCAGTGAATGAAATTATAAAAATAAGACTTACTAAGTGATCATGGCTGAAATTATGCAATAGGACATAGCTCTGCAGAGGAGATTTCTAAATGTTCTCCCTTCAAACACAAGAGGATCTTAGCACCTGGAAACCACCTCTAGATTCACTTTTTTCTTTAAGTCATACTAATTCAGGCATCTAAGTAGGCTGGCAGGGAAGAAGCTTAATCCATTGTTTACTTTATGCTGCATTTATCCTACTGTTGGCTTCTGGGAGAAGTAAGGTAAAATATTTTCTATAGAAAATAAAACTATTTTCTGGATACTCATAGGCATCGTACTCAGTATATGGCAACTGGATGTATGCTGAGGTGAACTTATAAAATCATCATTGATGAAAAAGAACAACAAACTTCTACCAGGAACAATAAGTATTTGCTGTCTAGAAAGTTGTTCCCGGAAGTACAGGAAGCCACTATCCTTTCAAAGCCAGTGTTTCTTTCATTCACTCATTCACCTATTTTATTCATTCATGCAACATTACTGTGCACATACTATGCACCACCTCTGAGCAGCCTCTGCACTCGAGAAGCTCCAATCAAGTAGGGGAAACAGATAAGTAAACAGCTGATAGCCTGATGGACCAGGCCCTTTAATCAGACATGAACAAATGTTATGGTGCATGGGATGATTAAGTATTTATAAAAGTGTAACTTGAGGTTAGATTTGAAAAACATTTCTGCTCCCCCAGAGCTTTCCATCTGGAGTGGAGACTACACTGGAAACAGTTCAGAGCCAAGAACAAAAAGAAGTGCATGATTCACACCCTAAATTGAAAGAAAATCAGCATAAATAACATTATACATAAATAAAGGTTTTCAGAGTAGCAGCATTCCAAGGGAAGGTTATGGCAAAATGTTGTGCTTTCTCCGAACTCTGCCATCTGTGTAGAGAGTTTGTGAGTTATCAAAGGTCACTGACTTACCTCCAGTCTCCTTCCCTTGGCCTTTACACTCGACCTCAAAGTACAGAGCCACAAGCCTGCAGATGGACTTTATTCTGTCAGAATATGGGGGAAAGTCTATGTGAAGCTAAGAGCTGAAATGCCCAGCATGATCTGAAACCCCACTGCTTAGCCTGCATGGATGACTAAATACTCCCTGAGTTTAAAAAAAAAATACCCCTGAAGGCAAGTGGTACTTAAGCCATCTGCTGGTATTCTATAAGGACTGCCCATTGAACTGGTAAGATTCCAGTTGCAAGACTTCTTGCCAAGATGATAAAGAGTGGCTACAACTAGGAAGAGTCACCCATATTGGAGAACTAGCTAAGAGGAAGCTAAGGCAGATTCCCCAGAACTCACAAATGTGATGACCAAAGGGCCAGAGGCACAGAGGGAGCCAACAGACAGCTGGTATCAGAAGGAAAAATTACAATGACCAGCAGAAGAGGGGATCACAGTTGCCACCACCAAATCATGGTCTCTCATGGAACAGACATTCACACACACTCACACGTGTGCACACACACAAACTCACCCTGCAGCTTCTACAGCTGAGTGGACATAGGGAGCCGGAGGGAGGGAGGGGACGTGTTCAGACACAAGCTTGTCTTTGGGCAGTGGGACTGTGCAGCTGTCTGGGAGCTCTATCTGATTCCAGGAAAGGGGCTTTGAAAGAGAACTTCACACAGTATCTCAAATTGACTGAAATGAAGCTTCTTTAAACTGGAAATGACTGAAGAGGAGAGGGGACAGATTCTGAGACGGGAAGACAAACATGAAAAATATGTGGAATATTTTTCACATTTGAACATCACTATTGAAAGGCTTCTACAACTAACATCCAGAAGAGATGTCCTTTTCACTTTCAGTTCAGTTCAGTTCAGTCACTCAGTCGTGTTTGACTCTTTGTGACCCCATGAATCGCAGCACACCAGGCCTCCCTGTCCATCACCAACTCCTGGAGTTCACTCAGACTCACGTCCATCGAGTCAGTGATGCCATCCAGCCATCTTATCCTCTGTCGTTCCCTTCTCCTCCTGCCCCCAATCCTTCCCAGCATCAGAGTCTTTTCCAATGAGTCAACTCTTCTCATGATGTGACTAAACTACTGGAGTTTCAGCTTTAGCATCATTCCTTCCAAAGAACAGCCAGGACTGATCTCCTTTAGAATGGACTGGTTGGATCTCCTTAAAGTCCAAGGAACTCTCAAGAGTCTTCTCCAATACCACAGTTCAAAAGCATCAATTCTTTGGCGCTCAGCTTTCTTCACAGTCCAACTCTCACATCCATACATGACCACTCAAAAGACCATAGCCTTGACTAGACGGATCTTGTTGGCAAAGTAATGTCTCTGCTTTTCAATATGCTATCTAGGTTGGTCACAACTTTCCTTTCAAGGAGCAAGCGTCTTTTAATTTCATGGCTGCAGTCACCATCTGCAGTGATTTTGGAGC